>CAUYMX010067842.1:0-32717 GCA_963573855.1 Lepilemur septentrionalis
ATTTATTAATAATTTATTAATAATAAATGTTGGCTTGAATGTTGACAGTATAATTTCTTATCTTATTATAACATAGTATAAATTTTTATACTAATATTTAAAAACTATAAAAATTTTATACTCGTAGAAAATATATTTTAAGCTGATATACAATTGACTGATTGGAAGATATTATTAAGTACAATGAATTACAATGAATGGACGATTTAGAAACTACTTAACTGTGACAAACTAAATACATTTGAGGGAAAAAAGATCTTGCTACATTAAAGGCTGTTAACAAGCTGTGGTTGAGATGCAATTGTTTATAATCAAATGTTTACTGTAAGCTGATGACAGAAATCATATGCATGTAAAATAAATATGATCTGAATTTCAATAACCAAAATGGATTATAAAGGATATGAATAAAATAGCTAGACATTTAAGTACTTAATTACTTTGAAATGACTTTATGGGGAAAATTCCAAAAGTTCATTTATTATTTGGTTATTTGTACTTACGAAGTTAGAGCCATTACTTCCTGGTGCCCTTTGCCACTAAGAAAAGAGCAACCATTAAAAGTTAATGCAGCTCTTTGTGACTTTGGTAGGCCTCTATAACTGAGAAGGAAAAAGAAACAAAACTCATCTCTAAAATAAGACAGTCTCAGTGACTAAAGGGACAAGGTAGGCACCGTGAGGTTGCAAGAAAATATTTTTATGCCAAATAGATTTATTGTAGAATCTTTAAGAAAACAAAAACGATGTAAAGCTATTTAGGAGAACAATGTTTATTAGTATTAGTATTATTATTAACAGAATGACTGGTAAAGAAACTGACAGATTTTCAACTCTTATTAGTGAGTAAAGAAATTGGGGCCTTGTAGTGAAATGATAGATATTTAAATTCAAGGCCATTCATCTCACCCAAAATAAACAGATGGATAGGAAAACAAATCAAATAACTCATTATACACCCGCCTAATTATAAATGAAAAAAAGATAATTTTAGAAACTCCAGTGTTTATGGTAAACAGAAAAATAAACCCTAGAAACCAGAAGAGTTAGCTATGACACCCAAGCCAGACTAAAGTGACAGAAGCTATGCAGAAATAAAAGGAGATTGTAGTAATGACCTAATAACTATGGAAGAAAGTGATAAAATAAAATCCTTCTGAGATAGACTTACACCTGAGTAGGGATATATTGACTGTATCTCCGAGACTTGGTAGAAAGAGAACTGGTGATTAGGGAAACAATGTAAGAGGCTTCAAAGTGTGAGTGACTACAGACGTTAGTGTTAAGTTTGTTCTTCACTACTATAGAGTTATTGCTTCTTGGCTCTTTCAGTGGAGAGAATTAGAAAATATATATTTTCATAACATATTTGTGTGTATATGTCTATATTGAGAGGGCAATGACCACTCAGAAACCCCTTTAACTTTAAATAAGGGAACTTCTTGGCAATTAGTAAAAGACCACATAGAAGTTAGAGGTGGTTATTTATAATAGAAGGAAAAAAAATATCCTAACAAAACTCTCCCCCTAAAGTAAGGGACTACAACTAATTTTTCCTAAAGAATTGCTACTATTTGGCAAATAATAAATTGTTGCCTAGGACTTAGTAGTTAGTTCTACAATACTCCATGTACAGATGCTATCTGAATCTTCTCTCAAATGAGAGTATTATGTGGCCCTTTCCTGGAGAAAGTAATAATCACTTTACTCCATCCTTTAACAGCGTCTCTTCTCCATATACAGGCCAAGAAGATTTGGGGATTTGGAAACTAGGCATAATTTATACTGATCTATTATAATCACACTAAATCATTAGCCTAGTCATACTATAAATCTGATGAAATAACGAAAATTATTTTATGACAAATTACATATATTTTAAATAAAACTAATATTCCCAGTGTTTTTTCTTTAAAAATAAACTTGCTCTGGAACTTTGAAACTATTGCAAATCTATGCTCTGATTTCCTGAATATACTACCAACAGCCTTTGTTTTACCTGCATACAGTTTTGTTGCTGTCTTCTCTACTGTCCTCTAGTAAAGCCATGGCTACAGGCATGGCTGCTTCTATAAAGTTCTGACCCTAAAAAAAGTCCAATGTAAGTTTACTTATTAATGATTCAATGCCAAATCTAACCCATCCCTAGTCATCCTGTGTACATTCTTGCTTGCTTGTTCATTTTATTTCCCCCATAATTACCAACATCCTTTTTAATTTTTTTTTAATTTTTATTTCAGAATATTATAGGGGTACACACATTTTGATTACCTAGTTTGCTTTTGTACAGTTTGAGTCGAAGTTGTAAGTGTACCCTTCACCCAGTTGGTGTGCATTGTACCCGTTAAGTGTGAATTTCCCCACTCACACCTATTTGCTTTCCCTTGAGTTATACTTCCATATGTGTACATAAGTGTAGACTGATTAGTTCCAACATCTTTTTAAAGAACATTGGTCAGGATATGTTACTCCTCACAGAAGTCTACAGTGGCATCCAACCTCCTCAGTGCAAAACATGTTCGTACAATGACATATAGTGTCCTACATGATTTGGCTCCTGTTTTTTCTCTAACATCATTTCCTATTCGTTCATTGTGCTTTAGCCACTCACATCTGCATACTGTTCCTCAAATATTCCAGCCCCATTTCTCTAAAAGGTCTTAGAACTTTTCCCTGCCTGAAATCCTTTTTCCTCAGATAGCCACGTGGCTCAATTACATGGAAATAAAGAAATAAAAGAAACAAAAGAAGTTATATATATATATAACATATATATAACATACATAT
This sequence comes from Lepilemur septentrionalis, assembly GCA_963573855.1. Lineage (NCBI taxonomy): Eukaryota > Metazoa > Chordata > Mammalia > Primates > Lepilemuridae > Lepilemur > Lepilemur septentrionalis. The sequence continues at coordinate 2,787 of CAUYMX010067842.1, forward strand.
AACATATATATAACATTATATATATGTTATATATATAACAGTAAGGAAAGAAATCTTGTTAGAGAATATTTGCAATTTTTCTTTTATAGTGAGCGATGCATATTAAGCAAGTGGGTTTTATAAGGTTTCAGAAGAAAACAGATGCTAACTCAATCTGGGTAATTTGAGGACTATATAATAAAGAGTTTATTTAAAAGTGTGTGGGCAGAAAGTAAAGAAATCAATGAGGAAGAGCACAGTTACACCAGAGCTAGTAACTGCAATCCAGATAATATCTTTAAAATGCAGTCAAGAAGGAAATAAACTGAGCCTCAACTTAAGACATAAAATCTTAACTTCTGAGGGGAGGATTTTGAAATACTTTCTTATGTCTATTTTATGATTTCAAGAAAATCAGAATGGTGGGAAGTATACTTTATGCTATGATTCAGCAATTTGTAGGAGTGACAGTAACTCTAAAGTTTTGGCCCAGCGCGGTGGCTCACGCCTGTAATCCTAGCGCTCTGGGAGGCTGAGGTGGGTGGATTGCCTAAAGTCAGGAGTTTGAAACCAGCCTGAGCAAGAGCGAGACCCTGTCTCTAATAAAAATAGAAAGAAATTAATTGGTCGACTAAAAATATATAGAGAAAAATTTAGCTGGGCATGGTGGCACATGCCTGTAGTCCCAGCCACTCGGGAGGCTGAGGCAGAAGGATTGCTTGAGCCTAGGAGGTTGCTGTGAGTCAGGCTGACGTCATGGTACTCTAGCCCGGGCAACAGAGGGAGACTGTGTCTAAAAATAAAAAATAAAAAAAATAAAGTTCTAAATGCCCAGGAAGTTTCTGAGACTATAAAGGTGGCATTTTAATATAGAGCAGCTATAGGCATAATACCATACTCTTCATGTCTGATCAAATAGTGATTTCAGTAAAACATACTGTTTCTATTAATATTTTCCAACTGATTTGTGAGATTTTTGATGTGTGTTAGTTTCGCAAGGCTGCTGTAACAAATTTCCGCAAACTCTATGACTTCAAACAACAGAAATGTATTGTCTCATGGTTCTAGACGTCAGAAGTCCAAAACCAAGGTGTGAGAGGGCACTCCCTGCAGAAGCTCTCGGGGAAAATCCGTTCTGTGCCTCTTACAGCTTTTGTTTTAATGCTGGCTTGTTTGGCTTGTCCAAACACTCCAATTTCTGGCTCTGTCCTCACTTCACTTTCTTTCTTGTGCCTGTCTTTTTCTTTGTGTATCTCTTATAAAGTCACTTGTCATTAGATTGATTTAGGATCCATATGCATAACCCAGAATACTGCACGATACACTTAGTTCAAAGTTCTTAATTACATCTGTAAAGAGTCTTTATTCAAATAAGGTAAGATTCATAAGTTCCAGGGATTGGGTTGTGGACATATGTTTTTATGGGTCCACCACGCAAACCACTACATGAAATTATTAATAAATTTGGACTAACACATATGGGGAAATTATAGCAATTTGTCTTATATACCTATAAATGATACTGCATATTAAGGCTTAGATATATTTTCTTGGTCTTGTCTATGCTTACCTACTGGCTTGTATATGGTCTATAAGTTCTAAGTGTTATAAGTTTTTCTACAGTGCATTTTTCAAATTGAGGTTTTCAGAGTCTTTAATGATACCATTTAGCCTTGGTCTCACGAGATAACCGAGTAAGTGAATATTCAACACAAGGAATTATCTAAAACTGGTTGAAATATATGGCTGCAGACACTTTGGCCAGCAGTGCAGATCTGAACTAAACATCACCAGTGAAAATGTGGTGGTTCTTATAATCATGGACCAATGAACAAAGAGAATGAGAATAGGAAAGCTAAAGAAATGCCACCTTAAAAATATAGACAGATTAAATTTGTTTATTTTTAAGTGAGGTGACACAAGATTGGAAGTATGGACTCCACATGTACTCACCATCAAATTGGTACTTACTGATTAACACTATGGTGCTCAAATGGTGGTGGTGTTCACCAGGGATGCGGGGGCTGGAGGGGGTAGACTCATATCTGAGGGATGCAGTGAGCATTGTGGAGGGAAGGGGTATGCCTCTGGTCCTTACTGGGGAGCGGCAAATACAAATGTAACCAAAATGTTAGTACTGTCATATTTTCCTGAAATAAAGAAAAATACAAACAAACTGCTGAAGCTCAGTCTATTTCGCCAAGAGCTTTCTTAGACTAGGGAATGTTTCAATATTTCAGGAAGACATAAGTTATCCTCTGAAACAGATGGAAAAATACACAGGCTCATCGTGGGGGTTACACATTGGATTCTCCGTGAGTGGAAAGACGCAAGACCAGCGGACCTTTGAGATTTGACCTCTGGCTTAAATTGCTGGATTGCTGAATTCTTAGACATCATCACATAAGGACAATTGGTTTTGTTACATCACTGCTGATCAGGCATACATGAAAACACTATTATATTCACAATAAAAAATGTCTTGAAATATATTAAGTAAATTTAATCATATGATACCATAATTAAAAAATGATACTTATAATATTAATTAGCTACCCTTCAATTTACCAATTTAAATTTGGATTTTGTACACATATCTACACCCACATTGACTACTCATGATGTAAAATTTCAAAGTAAATCAACCCATATTCAAAACTAAGGATATGACTAATTGAAGTATCAAATATTTTTATAATATGTGTATACATATCATGTTAATCACAATGAAAGTCTTAATTTCCCCTACAGTATTTATCTTTTATCTTACTTATCTTTTAAGTGAGAAAACCAGTTGTAAAAAGGTAAATATGATTATGCAGTGAGATATATTTGAAGGAAATATTTAAGGTGAAAATTAGTTTTGAGAGTGCAGTTGTCTTTTCTGAATGGTCATTTCTATTTAAAATATTTTCTTAAAGTTGTAGTTTCACTGAAGAGATGATGAAAATTAAAAAAGGAAATATTCTGATGCACAGAGGAATTTAAATATGGACGTTGGGCAAATTATGATATACAGATGTGAGGAAGGGGTAATAATTTGGAAGAAATTTTAGATTAACAACTATTTTAGTGATATGTGTTTTAGCATTTGAACTGACTTTACTGAACTCAATCTTTCATACCATTGGTTTAGTTACCAGTTATTTGCTTGTGTCTACAGACATAGGACAAGTGATAGAATTATTAAAAATAAGGAGACCTTAAAACAGCAGCCACAAAGTAAATACATCAAAGAGAAGCATACATGTGCTATCCAAGATCTTACGAGTGAGGTCATTTTCAAAGAAAATAATTGGTAGTTGTTCATCTCTGCCTTTTAAAAAAATCTTTGAAACATTGTTTCTCAAAATTAAGTTAATTGAAATCACTGATTAGAGATACAGTGAATGATATGTTTTAGTTTAGTCACGATTACATGCAGTTTGCCAATAATTTTACTATTGACCTCCAAATACAAGACACAATTTATGAACTTTCTTCTCCACCTAAAACACTATTTTATTCCTTGACTTATTTCACTCTTGACTCTTCGCCATAAATCAGACTAGCAACAAGATTTATTTGACATTCCCAAATAGATCATTACTTTCTATACAAATAAACACTTGTACTGTCAAAGACTGGTGGAAGTAATCAACTTGTTTTTTGTATGTTCTGACTATGCAGAACAGATGGGAGAAAATTAAATGTTACTATTTATAAAAATTCCATTAAGGTTATATATCAAATAAAACAACACAGAGAAATAAACTGCTTCTTAACACATACAGATATTCATTAGCACTCTATGCAATATATATATATATATACACACATATATATATATATCAAGCAGTAATACTGATTATAAATGCTGTCACAGAAAACATTCAAATACTAATATTTTATTTTAATCCTAAAAAACAAAATGGATGAATGTATTGAGCATATATAGTTTCTTTTAGTAAAATATCTTGAACATAACCTTTTCACTTAGTTTAAAACATAACATCTTAGTGAGAGTCAAGTGCCCTAGTATGCCAATCTTGCCTCTTTCAACTCTATAATTAAATATATGCTACACATAATTAAAATTGTCTAAGATTAGAATCTAAGTCATTAAGTTGGCAATAGAAAAATTATACAAACAGATTCTCAAACTCTGTTTTGAAAATGTCAAGGATCACTTTAAACATTCTGTGAGGAGAAAAGCACCCAAATAAGGATATAGGATTTTTATTTTATATTCACATTTCTTTCAGTGACTTTGATCATCTATTACCTAAATAAGATTTCTTATTTATTGTATGAAAAAACATGGGCCCTCCCATTTTTAGTAAATAAACTGGGAATTTAGAATCTTATTACTTCTCTTCATCATTTTTTTGGCAGGAATATTTTTCATTTGAAGGCATTTAAAGGAAAATTTGTCATAGTGTAATTTAAAAATATATGTTGCCAAATATATTGAATTAGATAAAAGTTAAATGAAATTATATTTAAATTGCAGTGAGTAGCACTATTTTATCACTTATGCACATTCAATTTGTTTATTTCAATGGCAACATAAGATTTTTTTTTATATATCAGCATATTACATCGGTACAGATGTTTAGGTTACATATGTTGTCTTTGTCCCATCCAAGTCAGGACTTCAAGCGTGTCCATCCCCCAGACGGTGCTCACTCTACCCATTAGATGTGTATATACCCATCCCCTCCGACCCCTCTCCTATCGGCCTGACACCAGATAAATGTTATTACCATATGTGCACTTAAGTGTTGATCAGTTAATACCAATAAGATGCTGAGGACATGTAGGACTTGTTTTTCCATTCTTCTGATACTTCACTTAGTAGAATGGGCTCCAGCTCTATCCAGGATAATACAAGAGGTGCTAGATCACCATTGTTTTTTGTGGCTGAGTAGAACTCCATGGTATACATATACCACATTCTATTAATCCACTCATATATTGATGGGCACTTGGGTAGTTTCCACATCTTTGCAATTGTAAATTGTGCTGTTATAAACATTCTAGTGCAAATATCTTTTTATAGAATGTCTTTTATTCCTTTGGGTATATGCCCAGTAATGGGATTGCTGGATCAAATGGTAGTTCTACTTGTAGCTTTTTGAGATATCTCCATATTACTTTCCGCAGAGGTTGTACTGGTTTGCAGTCCCACCAACAGTGTATGAGTGTTCCTATCTCTCTGCATCCATGCTAACATATATTAGACTTTTTGATAAAGGCCATTTCACTGGAGAATTAAAATTAAAAATTAAAATTTTCTTAAAATTCCTTATTTATATTTGCACTCCTATAATATGCTGAAATAAAAAAATTTAAAAAACATATATTTAAATGCCTATATTTAATATGCCCAACATAAGTACAGTGAACAAAGACAGTTTCCTGGCCTTTTTTTTAAGAAATGCCAAAGTTCTAGTGCTGCAGACACATACATTGTATTTCATTTAATTTAAAGTATCATCAATTATAAAATGCACTATTGAAAAATAACTAAAAGTAAAAATAATTTCCAATTTAACAGTGACTTTATTATTCCTGATTTTTATACTTATTGAAAAATTTCTTTGTCATTTAGACACACTTGTTTTTTTTCACATCATTCCTGTGCATATATTAAAAGAAGCACATGTATGGGCAATGGGCAATGTAGCAAAACTCTGTCTCTAAAAAAAAAAAAAAAAAAAAAAAAAACTTTAGTGCAGTGTGGTGGCTCCCTCCTGTAGTCTGAACTCCAGTTTGAGACAAGCCTGAGTGATATATTGAGGGTGAGGTCCAGTCTCAAAAAAAAAAAAATGATGGGGAATGTCAACTAGCCAGCTAACACATTCCTGCCACCAGGTCAACAGCAACTATAAGACACATACCATTTTTAGGAATGTTAGGTTGTGAAAAAAATATCAAAGATATATAGACAATAATTCCAATATAATTAAGTGAAAGAGAAAAAGAGATGGGGAAACCAATGAATACAAGTTAAAATTGGACCTACTCAAGTTTTTAATGCCCGAAATAATATTGATAGTACTATCTAAAAATCACTGCCACTATTTAAGTGTATTGTCATGATTATATGTGAAAATAAAACGTAATTTCTTTATACTATTAAAAAAATTATAGAAAATATACTAAACACATACATATATATTACACAAATATTCTAAAATGTTTACTAATGGTATAAATAAATAATACTATACAAAACTCTTCAAGTTAGACAAGTATCTTAAGAAACTGATATATACTATGAACTGAAATATTGGTCTATGAGATGAAATATTGCTCCACGAAGGAGCTCTTCACAAGCTTCCCTAATCATATAGAAGCTGCAGTAAAGTGATCTTATTTAATTATCATTTGATATACATTTGATGTTTTATTAACTAAACACTTTGTAAAGGTCCTAAGTGTATGCTTAACCATAATGCATTACCATTATTCTGTATTCTCCATAAATGACTTTAAATTCTAAAACTCAAGGCAAGATATTAAGTTTATTGCAATTTTCCAAGCCTCCAATAACTTATCTGTTTATGGATACACTTTTAAACCTTCATCCACATAGCATTTTAAAGAATTGACAGCATATTATTCTGCTAGAAAAAAGAAATATGGATATAAAACATATAGTCTAGTCTTCCAAAAACTTCACAGCCAGATGAAGAAAAAAAACAAGTAAGTAGACAATTATAATGTTTTAAGAGATAAGTTCTACAATAAATCTATACAGGATGTATGATACCTATAAAAAGTAATGGTGAAGCTAGCCTGGAGAATATAAAAGAACAAGGAAAGAATATCTAAAAGAGGTGACATTTAAACAAACTTTCAAAGAACATATAAAAATTTTATTAAATAAAGAGTGAGTTATTTGTGTTTCAGTAAATAGTAATAGGTAAACAAATTCTGCAAATTTCTGGTTCCAGATATTACTAAAATAAGCCTGCATAAAATTGTCAAGTTGAGAAATGGTCTTTATGATATTTCCTGGACTTGAGATTTTTCTTTCATTTTTTTTATTTGTTTTGTTTTGTGTCTTCTAAAACTCCATGGGGTCTCTACAGAAAGTTTTTATCATGGGAATCACAGTCACAGTCATAGAAATCTATATTACTATAGAAACTGGAAATAGAGCGGATGACATTAAGTGCAATGGGAGTCCTAGAGAAAGGAAAGCAAATAGAAGGCTACTATGATAATCCAGGTGGGAGAAAAAAAGAAAGAAATCCTTGATGACATGTGTGCATGCAAATAATTTAAATATGTAGCCTATCATTTACCTGCAGAGCAATTTGTGACAAATTACTTCAAGATCACAAGGTTCTTACATGTAATATTGAAAGAATATACCTACTGCTCAGTGTTGTTGTTTGAGCATTAAGGGAAATGAACTCTTACTAAAATTCTTAAGATAGTAATTTTAACATCAAGATACCAGATTAATATTTGTGAATGTTTATTATTTAATTAATCACTATTTACATTTTATTGCCTAAGCTCCAACCCAATATAAGCAGAATACCTATATATGTATGAAGAAGATAACCTTTATTAATTTTATTAATCAATTTAATTTCCCATACTTTCAAATTATCCTTTAAAACAATAATTAAATGAGAGCAAAATGAGAGTTACCAGAGACTGGGAAGAGTATCAGGGAGGAGGGGATAAATTGGGGATAGTTAGTGGGTACAGAAATATAGTTAGATACTTAGATAGAATGAACAATATTTGACAGCATAGCAAAGTGACCATAATCAGCAAATTAGAATATACTCTAAAACTCGGTCCCCAACCCCCAGTCCATGGCCCAATACCAGTCCTTGGCCTGCTGGGAACCAGGCAGTGCATCATCACCTGAGCTCCATGCCCGCACCCCGGCCCCCACTCCTGGTCAGTGAAATAATTGTCTGCCATGAAACTTAGATGAAACTTAGGAACTGGGTCGCACAGCAAGAGATGACCTGCGGCTAGAGAAGGAAGAAGCTTCATTTGTATTTACAGCTGATCCCCATCTCTCACATCACCACCTGAGCTCCAACTCCCTACCCCCCCCCCCCGACTCCATCTGTGGAAAACCTGTTTTCCATGAAACCAGGCCCTGGTGCCGAAAAGGTTGGGGTCTCCTGCTCTAAAATAACTAAAATAGTGGAATTGGAATCTTCCTAATGCAAAGAGGTAATAAATGCCTGAGATGATGGATACCCCAATTACTGTGATTTAATTCACAATGTATGCCTGTATCAAAAGATATGTACCCTGTAAACATATACAACTATTATGTACCTATAATAATTTAAAATAAAAAATTAAACATACTATTCCATACAAACATATACAAAAATACATTGTCTGAACTGTACACACAATTGTTACCTGTAATCCAACTAGCCCTTTATAATCTGACCAAACAACACAACATGGACAAATAGGTCACTTTGAAGAGACATGATAGAAATTTAGAAAAAAGAAAGATGATTAAATATTGATCTTATATAGAGGTTAAAGGAGAAATGCCTTTAGAAAATGCAAATAAAAGGATCTCAGGTAATTGTGATGCTCAGCGCAATCATACAGCGATAATGGGGAAAAAGCAGCTAAACATGCTGTTCATTACACAACAAACTTCTCGCCTGCTAAGCTGAAGAAGATTCAGCTTAGAAGAAGATTCAAAATGTCATAAATGTAGTGTAAAAGAAAAAAAAAAAGAACCCAAACCCATGAGGTAAAATGCATTCTAATGAAAAGTCATCATATCATTGTAAATCACTTAACTCTTTATGGTTTTGTGTGCATGTGTGTGTGTACATAATCAGGTCAGTTTGAGAAATACTATTTATTACACATGTTTAAAACAAATATTCCCATTATACCTCTTGTTAATTGCCATTATTGTTTTTTAACAAACAAGGAAAGAACAAAAATCTACTCTTAAAATACCCAAAATTACACAACAGTAAGAAATAATGAAGCAAATATGCACCCACTATTTCTAAACAAAAATATGGTAACAAAAAGCAAATCAGTTCAGAATGATGCAAATTATCACTATGAAAGTCATCGAAATCCATTTTTATGTCAATGTAAATACCTGTACTGAAGCATAAGTTCTCTGTAATAGCTCAATTTTCATATAGATAGCCTGATTTACATGGTGATATTTCTACATGATCAAATATTTTATATCAATTATTGAGCTGTATGCAGGTATAAATGTGGTTGTATTATTGTTTTTTGCTCACTAATTTATAGATTTCAACCTCTAACCAAACTGAGGGAAAAGTATAATACTAGCTAACAGAATGAGAGATGAACAGAAGAGACTGAGACGAATAGAAGAAATATGAGATTATAAGAAGGGAAGAAGGAAATACATGGCAAATGATATTTGAGTATTTTGAGTTTGCTTCTGAAAACAAAAGTGATATAACAATATTATTGGTAAAATGAAGAATAGAAAGCCATAAATTCGAGTACTACTGTGCTACTCACATTGTCACCTACGTTTATCAGGGAGCAATAGGCAAAACAACATAATGATTGCCATCAACTTGATCAAATTTTACTCACAGAAAATTGTCTCTGAATTATCTAACATTATTATAGCAATGCACTGGCCACAGACATGGCCTCAGAAAGAAAGAAACAAAACACGTTTTGAGCCACTTCAATGTACCAAAAATTATACTTTATAATCCATACATATTGGCTCATTCTATTATATAACAATAATTTGATATATGCATATTCTTTATTTTCCAGATATTAAACAAACAATATGTAGAACTTAAGATACCCAAGATCTCACAACTGGTCAAAAGAAAGTTGCCACCACTCCGCTCCCTACTAATCTTAAGATCAGGCTAGCAGAGTCTTAAAAAATTCAGCCTTCAAAGTCAGGTAATGTGATGCCTTCAGATTTATTGTTTTTGGTTAGGAATATTTTTGGCTATTCAGACTCTTTTTTTTATTCCATATGATATTTAGGATTGTTTTTTCTAATTCTATGAAAAAGGATATTGGTATTTTATTTATTTACTTATTTATTTTATATTACAAATTCAATTTTTTAAAAAAATTATTTGAGACAGATTCTCTGTCACTCAGGGTAGAGTGCAGTGGCATCATCATAGCTCACTGCAACCTCATACTCTTGGGTTTATGCAATCCTCTTGCCTCAATCTCTGGAGTAGCTGGGACTATGGGCCCATACCACCAGCTAAGTTTTCTTTTTCTTTTCTTTTCTTTCTTTTTTTTAGTAGAGATGAGGTCTCACTCTTGCTCAGGCTGATCTCGAACTACAGAGCTCAAGCAAGTCTCCTGCATCAGCCTCCCAGAATGCCAGAATTTTAGGCATGAGCCATGGTGCCTGGCCAATGTTTATATTTTAATTGGAATTGTGTTGAATCTTTAAATCACTCTGGGCAGTACAGACATTTTAACAATGTTGATTCTTCCAATCCATGAGCATGGGTTGTGTTTCCATTTGTTTGTGTCATCTACAATTGTTTTTATCAGTGTTTTGTAGTTCTCCTTGTAGAGATCTTTTTGCCTCTTTGGTTAAGTATATTCCTAGGTATTTTATTTTATTGCAGCTATTGTAAATCACAAGGAATGAAAAATTACCTATCCGATACGATGCACACTATTCAGGTGACAAGTATATTAAAAGCTCTTATTTCAACACTATCCAATTCATCCATGTAGAAAAAAAAAATTGTATCCTCTAAAGCTATTGAAATGATAATAATAATAAATCTGAAAGGCAACTTTTCTTTTGAAGATGATCTGTTCATCATGATCTATGTTCCATAACACTGGAAGTAGGGCTGTGTAGCTCACCTCTGTGTGAACAAGGATTAGCACAAAGCCCAGGACACATAGGCATTTCTTAGTTGAGTATACTGATGGGAGAGGAAAAAAACTCGATTATTTGACAGAATTATGATGAATAGCATATTAAACCTCAATTTTAACAAAATATGAATTTTGTTTGTTTTCATTAAATATAAGAATTCATAAAATTAACTATTCAAATCTGAGATCTTTATTCTAGCTTGGGTCCAGGCTTGTTATCTGAGATGCTAACAAGTAGAATTGCTAAGTACTAGTGACAAGGTAAATGCAAACTCCAATGGCATTATCTATAAATAGAATTGATGGATATATAACTATGGTGCTACATTTAAAAACAAAAAAAAAGAAACTATATTTAGGTTTAAGAACTTTCAAGCTGTTTTGATAACAGCAGATATAATTAGACATATGTTTTATGTAACCTATAATCTACTTTCAAAACCAAAGTGGAGAATTTTATGTCTCTATTGTTGATTCATAAAAGTAGAAGTACCACAGAGAAAAAGGTCACTTCTTTTTTTTAGTAAACATTGTCAAAGTGTTTCAGAGATAACTTTCCAAGTTTTTAATTTAAAAATATCTATTTCTCTTGTAATCTTGTGTCAACTACTGCAGCTTGTCTCCTACTATTTCCTTAGGTTTTAAATCATTTTTTTCTCTTTGATGAGACAGAGCAGATCTTTATATAGAATCTCTCAACAGTGAAAAAAAGTATTATCAGAAAATGAAAGGAATCCTTTACACAAGAACTCATGTGAAAGAATTGCAAGACAGAATACTCAACAGCTATACGTTTAGATATTTTTAAGATGACGTTAAAATTACAAGCTCAACTTCCTTTGGAATATAGCAATTTTAGTGTTTTCTATGTTACTGGAGACATAGCGCACAACTAAAAAAGAAAAATGATCTAAAATAATAATCTAAGCAAACGTCTTTATCATCTATATATTTATTCACTGAATTTCTTATTTATAATCATATTAAATAGGCATTAAAGCAACACAGAAAACAAAGCATTTGATTGGCTTCTTGTATTGCATGAATAGAGCTCAAAGTAAAGATTCAGACATTCATTCAATATTCCCATAATAAAAGTTTTATTGAAATTATCCTAACAGTATATATCAGGTCAGAGGGTTAGTTCATGAGCTCTGTGAAATTGTAACATAAAAACTTTCTGGAGCATACAGCATTGCCAATCATGCATTCAGTGTTCATCAGTTATGTATTGACCTTTTACTGTGCCACAGGGCACTATTCTAAGAATTGGGGAAACAGCAGTCAAGAAACAGTTTCCACCCTCCTGCAACTCACATGCTGGAGGAAGGGAAACCAATATTAAACAAATACAAATGAACCAAAGGAATGGTATGTACTATACAAAATAAAGCTGGCACAGAATGACCTTGTGTAGGGAAGATACTTTTTTTTGTTTTTAAATTCTCTATACAGTATCTATATAAATTGATAGCTCAATTCTGAAAGGACTGAGAGGAAAACCATGTGATTGGAAGGAAACATTTCTGTTTCAATAAACAGTGACTATAAACAAGTTCTGAGGTGGGAGAAAGAAATCCAGTTTGGCTAAAGTAGAAAGAAGAGAAGAATGTTAGCAATTTGTCATGACTTGAGAAATTTGACTTGTTATTCTGGGAAGTGGAGCACTACCTTATAAACCAAAAAAAGTATTTTCAATTCTAAATTTTCAATTTTCAAATAATGTGAGTAAGATAAACATAACTTTTCTGCAATGCATTCTTCTTCTTAGTATCATTAATCAATGCCATGTTTTCATTCTTTTTGTCTGGAACTCCTCAGTAGTGTTGACCACCCTGCTCAAACAAATACATTAATGTTCGTATCTTGATGGACTATTTTGTCATTAATAAGGTCACATGCCAATTCCATTAGAGAAAGAGGAAGGAAGCATAGAAGGAGAGGAAGAATATAAAAGGCATTTTAGAATTTATCAAGAGGTGTATTCTGACATTTCATTCCTTTAGAAATTGATTTAACTGATTAAAAGCCCTCAATATATACATTTATTCATATTATTAAAACTGAATATTTATTTGTTGTTAATGAAATAATCTGCTGAGACTAGTAAAATGTTTCATTCCATTTCCTATATCACTGCATTGTGTTTTTCATGAATAAAATATTTGAATTATGCAACATTTCAAAATAATTTGTCTTACTAAAAGTATTTGTACTTCCGTTAGCATATAGCTTATACATTGATACCTTCATTTTAATCACCTGTGAATATTCTATATCCTATTTAATTTGTTTTATGTTATTAATTGATTTATGAAGATTCAAAATGCTTTAAATTCCTAACAGATGAACCATAAATATTCTTACACAAAAGTGACGTTAAAGAACAATACAGCCTGACACACAGTCACTTACTACTAAATGCTTTCTCAGTTCATTCACTCTTATGAGCATTTATTGACAGAGAAGCTGTCAGGAAATAGCAAAAGTGATAACCTTGTAAGAAAATGATGTGTCTCTTTATCATGCCACACTGCAACCTCGTTCTGAGCCATCTCTCGTGATGCACTACACTACTCACTAAATTGTTTGACATTTATGTTTTTTTATGTTTCACTAAAACAATTTCAAATATTAAGGTAATCTGTGCATCATTTTAGAAGCAGTGATTGAAATTAATTTACTGCAGCTTCAGCACACTAAATATTATTGTAAAAAGTTTTCATATAGGATTTACAAGTAAAATAATACTATATACGTTAATAAGCAGAAAGCCCTCTGTAAGCTATACAGTAGGTGATAAGTTCCTGATGTCCTGGGTAAGCGATTTTATAAGGGGGCTTTCTGTAGCTGAGTTTGTTTTTCTTCCCCAGTCTTTGCATCACTTATTACTATACTGAAAATAAAGTGCTAATGTGATATCTGGTAAAATACCAAAAACTATTACAAAGCTACAATGATTACAAAAGTGTGGTTCTGGAATAGGATAGGTAAACTGACTAATGCAACAAAATGAAAATCCATGAAATACATCAACGCTGATCTGTAAGAAAATTGGAGTGGAAGACCGATAGCAAATAATGCCTTCGGAGCATCCATATTGAAAAATAAAAGGAAGACATTAGACCCCTACCTCATATCACATAAAACAGTGTTAATGACCTAAAAGTAAAATTCAAAACAGTAAGGATCTCAGAAAATGATATTATTCAGCCTTTCAAAAGAAGTAAATTCTACACGTGATGACGTGGATGAACCTTAAAGACATTATGCTAGTGAAATAAGCCCGTCACGGAAAGACAAATATTGCATGATTCTACTTATCGGTGGGATCCAAAATCATCAAATTTATAGAAACAAAGAGCGGAATGGTGGTTGCCAGAAGCTGGGGGAGGGAGAAATGAGGAGTTAGTAATCAATAGGCATAAAGTTTCAGTTAGGCAAGATGAATACGTTCTAGAGATCTGCTATACAACAGTGCACCTATAGTCACAAATATTGTATTATACACTTAAAAATTGTTACGAGGGTAGCTGTCACATTAAGTGTTCTTACACTTAATACAATATAATTATAAAATTAATTTATAGAATTTAAAGAATTTTTATTTGCCACTTTCAGTGCTTTTTCTTTATTTCTAGATTTTAGTAGTCTGACTATGATGTTCCTGAGCTTGAGCTTAATAATTGCTTAACATCTTGGATCTGGAAATTTCTGTATCCTGCCAAATTACCTTTGCTCACTTTGTACACTTATCTAACCACATACATTTTAATATAAGTTCATTGGTTATACCCATATGTACATATTCATATATAAATTAATTTGGAATTTTTATTGGAATAGTAATTAAATTATATTTTCACATAGGGAAATTTAGCTTGGTCAAAATATTTAGTTTCCCTAGATATAAACAATACAGTTCCCCATACTGTATAGTCCTATACACTACTTTGATAATGTTATTATGGATAAACTGCTCACAATCCTAGCAAAAACTGGATTAGATGAGCCGTATTCAATTTCTTCTTTACTACTCAAAGACATCAGTCTAGCTATTCCTTCCTCTGTCTCCTGCATCATATTTTCTATATCAACTAGATATTTCACATTTCTATAAAAACATGTTTTTTAAATCTTACTGCTACAACAGGTACTGTGTAATTTGTTTGTTTGCTTTTAAAAATAGGCCAGGCGCGGTGGCTCATGCCTGTAATCCTAGCACTCTGGGAGGCCGAGGCGGGCGGATCGCTCAAAGGTCAGGAGTTCGAAACCAGCCTGAGCAAGAGGGAGACCCCCGTGTCTACTAAAAATACAAAGAAATTAATTGGCCAACTAAAAATATATAGAAAAAATTAGCCGGGCATGGTGGCGCATGCCTGTGGTCCCAGCTACTTGGGAGGCTGAGGAAGAAGGATCGCTTGAGCCCAGGAGTTTGAGGTTGCTGTGAGCTAGGCTGACGCCATGGCACTCTAGCCTGGGCAACAGAGTGAGACTCTGTCTCAAAAAAAATAAATAAATAAAAATAATGTTTCCCCAAAATTGTCTATACACAAAACTTCTTGAAACACCACTGCACTATACCTTCATTAGCAGTTCCTGGGCCAAATGCGTTGTTGATACTGTGAGCTGTCTCTGCTGCTTTAGGACCCATTTTGAACTTGAATAAGAAAATCCGCTCAAATTTGTTTTTTTGTCTAACATCATTTCCATAGTCTAAAATAAATATAAAATAAATATCAAGTAATAAGTCATTAGCAGAAAAACGTAAAGCAAGAAATGCTCATTAAAATGATGTACAATATAACCACATTTATTTAAGAATGGATTCCAATATCAAACAGCAAATTTTAACAATGATATAACCTCAGTTACTTTTGCACCAACCTAAATGTATCTTTTAAAGGACTTGTATCCAGACATCTAAGTAACTAATATTTAAAAATTAAAAGACAAATAATCCAATTAAAACACATACACACAAAGTAAAATATTTGATCAGACATTTTTGCAAAGAAAATATACAATGGCCTATAGTAACATAAAAAGAAAGTCAACAGCACTAGTCATCATATAAATGCAAATTTCTAAAATCAAAATGACATGTCACTACATACCCACTAGAATGGCCGAAGTTAAAAGAACTAATGATATCAAGTAAGGGCAAAGAAGTGGAGCAAATTAAATTTTCAAACTTTGCTGATGGGAATACAAACTAATACAGACACTTTGGAAATACTTTGGCAGTATCTTGCACATTTAAACATGTATTTAGTATGCAACCTGGCACTTCCACTGTTAGGAACTTATCCAAAGCAAAGGAAAACATATATCCTCCAAAATACGTTTTGCAAAAATGTTGTTAGCTGGTTTATTGATCATATTCCCAAATCTATAAATAACACAGCCGTCCATCAACTAGGGTGAATAAAACTGTGCTGTCACAAAGTCACACGAAATAAATGTCATTATTCCTATATGAGCTGAATTGTGTTCTTCAAAATTCAGATGTTGAAGCCCTAATGCCCAATACCTAAGCACATGATTGTTTTTGGAAATAGAGAATTTGAAGAAGTAACTAAGCTAAAATTGGATCCTTACCACAGGCTCTAATTCAATATGATTTGTTTCTTCTTCTTATGTAGCAGATATCAGGGCACAGACAACACAGACAAAGAAATAACCATGTGAGGAAATAGGGAGAGGGTGGCTGCCTGCAAGCCAAGGAGGGAGGCCTCAGAAAAAACTGAACCTGTTTTGGACTGCTACCTCCGGTATTGTGAGAAAATAAATTTCAGTTGTTTGAGCCACTCAGTCTGTGGTATTTTGTTATGGCAGTCTTAGAAAAGTAATACATCCTCATTTATAGAAGAAAAGGAACAAGAAATATACAATAACTTCTCAAGTGCATGTGTTGAGCAATGTCTAATTTGGCATGCCAATCCAGATCTGAAATTTCAGAGATTTTTTTTTTATTATTTTACTATAATGCACTGCTACCCTTCTTTTGTCTCTTTCTTTCATAATAAATATCATCATTAAAATTTTACACTTATTTTTTGATCAATTAAAATGGCATAGTATGCCTGACGCCTCTTTCTACCCACATTCCTTTTCTCTCCCTCCACTCCCGACAATGTGGCTAGATCATGTGTGGCAGAATAATAGCTGATAAATTAATTTACAATTCTTTCCCATTGTTCTTTGCATGTGGAAGGAATAAGAGATGATATTCCTTCTCCTTTCCTCAGGGATCTGATAATATCCTTACTCCCCAGAAGAAACTTGCTAACCTAAAACCATAATGTCTTCATTAAAGGTAAACTTAGGCTAGAATTTGTAGAAGCAAGAGCAAGATTGTCTAGACAGTGCCCAATTGGAAATGAGAAGAGAATTAAAACGCTGTGGGCCCCGCCCCCTCCCGCATCCCCAGACACCACTGTGTGGTGCTGCCTACTTGGTGATTGTGCTCAGGTTGCTCCAGAGTTCAACGCTAAAGTGAGCACTGAAGCCAGAGACAAAGGCAACAGAGAAGCCTTCTTCAAGGTGACCTGGGTCAGTGAACACATCGCTGGGAATTTGTGTGGCAGACTAAAGGAAAATCTTCCTTCCAGGATCTTAGGTAGGATTCTAAGGAATAGGAAGTATTGTCCACTTCACCGAATGTTTATGACTGAGAATTAATTTTGTCCCATTCCAGAGAGTGGGTATGTGGAGCAGGTTAAACAGGATTTCAAGAAAGAAATAGATATGGTATTTCACCCTGGTATATTTAATACACCTATACTTATTGCACAATTAAATTTTAATTTGTCTGACTAATTCATATGGCATTGTGTGGTAATGTCATGTGGAAAAAGTGGAATTCAGTAGAATGAAGTGTGATTTTTTAATGTTACCTTTCCCTTCAACTTCTCAGAAAGGTAGATAGGTACTTCTGTCCAAGTGGTGACCAGCAACCAACTGGGCCATGGATCACAATAGACCAGAACACAAATGAGGAAACTGGAGGCTGAAGTACAACTTCTGAGCAGATCACACAGGAGTGATTTGAAAGAGAATATTTATGTTCCACTTTTATTGTAAAAGAGAGAACATTGACTCATCAAAGTATGGGGGAGACAGGAGGCAAGAGGGGTCAACATTTTTGTGAGATGTATAGATTAGTCTTATTACTATTAAAATATTTTAATCAGCACACCTTATTCCATGGCCATGATGAATAATGATTTACTCTGTATGTTTAAGTTTAGACTGTCTTAAAAAATACAAAACTTTATGACTTTCATTGAAGGGTAGAATTATGTCATAGGTTTGTATAACAGAAATAGGGCTTTTAAGACCATGCTTATAGCTTCTAATAGTTTTTTTCTGTTTTAGCAATTTGGAAAATGTACACTTGTCCATTAAAATATTAAGGATAGATATTTAAATATACAGTGTAATCCACTGAATTATTCCATTAGCCCACTACTTATTACATTAGAGCTAGGTAACGTTTGGATAATTAAGAAAAACTAGAATAAAATAAATGTTCCATGTGGCTAGATGTAATTTAATTACATAATTCGGAAATCATGTTGATACTTTCAACAAATTTGCTAGGTTTTTACTTTTACAATAATGAAAATGCAATGATTCATATAATTTAGAACTGACAAAGTCTTTACCAATTATTTAGTCAAATGCCCCATTTTACTGTTGCAAAAATTGAAATGATAATCAATGAGGTATTTTAATAGACATTATAAGACATTTTTATTATGGTAAACCTCAAAATACATTTATTTAAATAAAAAACATATGGAACATATTTGGAAAGAGTCTTAATGCTATTGCAACTTATTTATTATAAGTTAAAGGATATTTAATCAAAACTGGCAGTTTTGATGCAATACTTCACACTCAATTTGCACTTAAGTTTTTTAATAAAACAGAGATTTCTGAGCCACAAAAAAATTCTGAAATTTTTTTCTCTTTCTTTTTGTGAGAAAAAGATTTCTGAGTTACAACAGAACTTTCTTTGTACTGATAGAAAGGGAAGTGGAGGAAAGGTACATAGTTTGGATAGGAAGCTTCAGGCCCTGCCCTTGTATCCTGCAAAAGCATAGATGATAGATGGATAGATAGATAATAGATAAACAGATACATAGAAATTACAGTACTGCTTATCAATTTCTTATAAATTCATTCAGCCTGAATTTTTGGTCTTTAACTCTCCTGTTTTACTGTTTACTATGATGAATTTTCTTTTCTGTATCTCTTTGTGATCTTAAACATCTTGAAGTTTTCACATTTAAAAATAAAAAGTCTAAAAGAGGCTTACAATCCAGATGAAAATTCTTGGTTCTTTTAAAGCTTTTTTTATTTTCACAAACACCTGTATTCTTTCATGTTTAAAAGTGTTCTTATAATCTTGACCATATGTTATTAGTAAGATAGATCACTTGCCCTCCTCAAAGGAAGCCAATCACTTCCCTGCTTCTACGTGTAGTTGCGTTCTGCCCTTCTCCTATAATTATTTTCCATGTGTCTATTTAACACAATTGCCTTCCACTCCATAATTTTCCCAATGCCTTCATGCATAAAGACCCCTCCTTCATTGGGTGTTTTTGGCTTCTTTGCTCTTTGCCTCAACATCACATCAAGTTACCCTACTGTGTGATGATGTGACTAACAGCACAGTGTCTGGTACAAAGACACACAAAATAGATTGTTTATATTTTGCCAACATTTGTTGCTATTACAAATGCAGAAACGTATTCTACCCCTACTATTCATTGATTTTTTATTGTGCTGTCTTTCATTTTTGTTTTAAAGCTAGAAGAGTAAACTAAACAAAAATTAAGTACAGAAAAATATATATTTAAAAGTAGCAGAAGTTAAGAAATGGAAAATAATAGCAAATCACCAAAATGTTTGCTTTAAAAATGATAAATATTTATAAACCATTATGAAGAAAAACCAAGGAAAATGAGCTAGAACACTGAGCACTACCAGACATAATAATACTGGTAATACTCATTGACCATGACCATCAGAAAAAGTAACTTTATTCCTATGTACATAATTTGGGGAGGGGGAATTATATTAGTTGCTCAGGTATTTCTCTGGGGAATATTTTGCTATTTTTCAGTCATAAGAGTGCCAGATTTAGGGCAAGGAAAATTTGAAATTAATAATGGAGGAGGGAGAAAATAAATATTAAATGAGAGTTTGAGACTGGCTTCAGTAATGACGGCTTTAATACATTCCACTAACCTTAAGTTTACTCAGAAAAGTAATATTGTTGACCTACATGGGTGGATTTGTTCTGTGAAACAAATGCATCTAAAAGTACAAGTGGATTGTAGCAGATGCTGTAATAAGCCAATTGTATCTCCTCTTCAGGACCTAAACATTCATTTCCCAGCTGCCAGGCGTGTGATAATTTACACTTATAGTTGAGACCCTTCTAGGAATTACCTTCTGCTACATGGAGCTGCCTCACCTAAGTTTACATCCCATCCCCAGGTGTGGACTTGTCAATGACTGTTGAATATAGGAAATATGGGGGCCAAGACCGCTTACCTCAACTCTGAGCAATTCTTAGAGCTCACACCAGCTCTATAACTAGTGTATCAGCTGAGGCCTCTGCTATGACTGTTATAGTTTTATTTATCTATACCACCCTGCTTCCTTTACTGCCATGCAGATATTGTGTTAGATAACATTCCCAGTACATTCCTAGCATGTAGATCATCTCAGAGACTGTTTTCCAGGAAACCAGAGCACTTCATGAAAGAATGTGTCAGCTTTGAGCACTTGCTGAGCCTACAGAATGCCAACACCTCCTCAAGATGGCACTACCCAAGAAGGACCTTTGTGACTACACACTCATTTTCTTTTTTTTTCTTTTTTTTAATTTCAGAATATTATGGGGGCACAAACATTCTGGTTACATAAATTGCATTTGTATCATTTGAGTCAAAGTCATAAGTGTGCCCATCACCCAGGTAGTGAGCATTGTACTCATTAGGTGTGAATTTACCCATCCCCTCCTCCTCCCTTCCACCTGCTTGATTTTGAATGAATATTATCTCCATATGTGCACATAAATGTTGATCGATTAGTTCCAATTTAATGGTGAAAAAAGCCATTCTATAAAAAAGACATCTGCACTCAAATGTTTATAGCAGCACAATTCATGATTGCAAAAAATGTGGAAACACTCACATTTTCTTGTTCCCCTCAGTTATTCCAGTAGCATCTTGAAATTAGCAAACTTCTAGAATTGGGTAGAATTTCCATAAAGGAATTAAATGAAAAAATAGAAAGGTTTTCTCCTTTTCTATTGCAGAAAACTACCCTAAAGTACTCCAAAACAATGAATGTAACTTTGTAAGTTTGGAGTGTTACAGTAAAGCAATCATATTAATCATTTAGTGAGAATATTTTAGAGACCCTTGTGACCATAAGACTTTTCATTTTCTGACCAGTGAGGTCATGAACTCTTTCATATCCAACCCAGGCAAGGGTAACAGACAAGTCTTCAGAGGAAGGAAAATAATCAAATTACACTTTTTTGCACCCAACAGCCAACCTGTTCGATCTCGTAGGTACACATGGAAATAAAACACACTAGTGACAGTGTTTCTACAAATTATACTAGTTTCTTTGCTGAGATACCGGTTCTTTTGCACTTTATTTTTTCCTACCCAATGACTAAATATGGTAAGTAGAAATGTTTTTCAAAGTTCTGAGTGGTGAAGAAAATCTTACCATTTTTGGAACTATATACTGACAAAAATATCTTAAAAAATGGATAATGGACTTTTGAAGCCAAACTGGAGATGAGGAACGGGAGCTGGTAAACAGTGCTATAGGAAATGAGATCTTCCCACAGATTTTCAAGTGACCTTTAATGTGAAATATTATTCTGAAAAAAGTATTAAATTCTCCTATACAATATATTCTTTAGAGAACTGTGACTATGTCAGTACTTTACATGACATATTTCTAAATATTTACAAAAACAAAATAAAAGGTTGGGAACTCACAAGGCAAGGCAAACTGGGTGCTGTGGTTAAGTTCCTCTCAAGTACAGGGGCACATAATGGCATCATACTTGTAACCCTTAACCACATACTAAAGTAGACTCTGAAAGAGAAAAGTAAACTCAAATTAATGACTGATACTTTCAGAAGATTGTTCCCTTCTCTTAAACACAAGTTTACACTCTTTTAGTTGTTTACTGGTGTGCAATAATGCAGTCAGATATAAATCAATTCAGGGAAGATTAGTCATAGTAAAATTTTCATCTCTGAAATATTTTTCTCACTTTTTCAATTGTCTCATTAAAAAGGCAATTATTAGCTGTGAACATGAAGACCGAGGAAATGAATGGTGTAGTGTTAATACACATCTTACTCTGAGACTTGTAAAATAGAACATTGACAGCAGGGTATTTTCAATCAAATACTTGATTATCTCAAAAAATCTCCATGTTTATGGGGAAATGTATTTATTTTCTGTAAAAACAATCCTGATTTACTTACCAAAACCTTCTCTCTTAATCATTGGTACAAGAGAATGAATCATGAAAAACACATCAAAACAAACAAAAGGAAGAGGCTTATCTGTATTCACACTCTCAGAGCCAACGCCCCCCCCCCACTTGCTTTTTAATTGTGTATCCAAAATCATGAAATCCTAAGAGGAAAGTATATCCCAGATATTACCCACCAGTTTTGATAGCTATGTATATGCTTTCTTCAAGCAAAAGATAAAATAACACCTAATATGTTCGTGATGATATATTATAGTTATAATCACTAAGAAATAGTATCCACTATTTTATGCAACTGTTTTTAATCCATTATGCTGCCTGTATAAAGAGAGAGTTGCAGAGTTAAGGAATATAAATGTTACAGGTGTTGAATCAACATAGTCCCCTTTGCAATCTACAATTTGGCTCTTCTTCTCATCATATATCATCATAAAAGCTGGAATTAGTTGGGAACTTTCAGTTGACAATCCCAGATCATTACTGAAGATGAAGATATATTAACAAAGTGTTTTCTCAGGTCAACCCTCTGCTCCAGTATACTTTTTCCCACCTAACCCATCAAGCTCTGGCACGTCTGAATTTCTTGACCTTTAAGGCACTAAGCCAGCTCCATCTGTTTACTCACACATTGTAAGTAAACTTTTTGTAGAGATGAGTTTGTCTACTAAAGGATTAACTTTTAGTTTCTTTTTATTACTACTGATACACAATGTATAGTTTTGTTTGTGTTCTGAATATGCATGTGTTCAGATGTTTAAAAGACGGAAAATGGAATATATAAGTTTTTTAAATGTAATATAACTTACATTAATTAACTTGACATATGGTCTCAGAGTCCAGCCAAAGCCATGTTTTCACTGAACAGTAAATGTTCTGCCTAAAGCCAAGGAAGGAAATGAGAAAATCTGTCTTTGAGTGCCTTGCCAACTTTATTTTTTTTTAAGTGTTATTATATCTTAGTAAGAAGTACGCTTCATATGTTTTATTTTTATAGTTTTAAATTTTATAATCATGTGGCTTTCATATATTATAGGTACTTTACCTTTAAAGATCAGTCTAACTTGTGAAATAATCTATCCAATTGGTAATATTAACATTTACAATGACTCACCATACAATTCTTGAGATAATTTCAAAGGGTGCATGCACACACACCCGCACACACACACACATCCTCCAAACTCTTTACAGAACTAAAATAAAGTTTTAAGTTATATTAAATGCTTTAGTAGGGAGGAAAGATAAGAGTAAAATGAGAAAACGCTGAGTGAAAGACTCTAATGACAACAATATCACTACTGCATTGCTCCCAAAGAAAAACTGATAGATGAAAAGGTACCTGTGTCAGGGTTAGTGTTATGCAGTAGTGAGCAATGCTACCAACATGATCAGGGGCACTCTTAAAACATAAATTTTAGTGCTCTGTTATAACATAAATGAGAAGTGCCCAAAATATTAAAGCTTAGCATAAAATGGTTAGATGTTAGATTTTTTATTTTCTATAATTTTGAGATTGTGTTACAGTTAAAAGGAAGAAAGTAATTATCAAGCAGGCTGGTTCAGAAGTAGTTCCTGCAATAACATGACTTAATATAATCTAATGATTTTATAATCATAATTTCTTTTTTAACATTGCACTGCTAAGCATAAAATTCAGCAATATTTTTGTTTTCCTTCCTTTCATTTCTTTGTTCTTTTTGTGCAGACCTTGAAAAACTGTAAACTGTCTAGCCCATGAAATTTTCTCTTTGAAATATTAAAAATATAGCCATTTATACTGATGCAAAGTGAATGCTAGAAGTCTAAAATATTTTATCAACTCCTAAATAATTCTTAGCTTGACTAAATCAAATATTTCCATTAAAAATTTTATGAATATATTTATGTATTTCCATTATAAATTTTATAAATATATAGGATTACCTTGAATATATTGTTGGCAGTTTTTCAGATGATCTTGTATGACAGAAGAGATTACTTTTCAAATACACATGATGTAGCATTTCAGATGTAGATTATTGATAATTCACTCTTTAGTTGACTAGATTTTATTGCACTTATTTCCAAAATTTTCAGTATTTTTCTGTTATTTTTTCTTAGCAGGTAGATAAAGTTGAAAGAATGATAATTATATAGGTCATTTTAAATCTGGCATTCCCCCAAAGACAGCAGACAAAAACATTCAACACTTTTTCTATTGGAGAAAAAAATCCCAAGAAAATAAGAACCTTCATACAGTTTAATATTTTCTTTCAGTATTTACAAAAAGAATATTGGAAGTAGGGAGCGGGTAAACCTTTTGTTAATTTACCCTTGAATTAAAAAAAGTGTAATTGCTATAAGTAACATAACCATATCTGGGAAACAGGATGACAGACATATTTATATTTTAAAATATGTCATATTTGAATCTAGTTTAACTTTTTGTTCTGCTGGTAGAAGATTTTGAAACAGATGCTTTTAAGAATGTCATACATATCTGCTCTGTTTATCTCACATCGCTGTGCTTCCTTTTTACCTCTTTCCTTGGAGATTTCTCAACCTAGTAGCAGTCTTCAAATTCCCGACTGACTGGTTCAGTAAATCCATGACTCATCACATAAATTACTCTGCAATATTGTTTGTACAATCAATTGATACCCTACCTGGAGTTTTGCAGATTAGGGATGACAAATGAATAACATCAGAGAATTAAGTTTAAGGTCCTAAACCAAAGTTAAAACTCTACTAAGTAAAACTGCATTTTTTGAACTGAGCTTACGTGAACTAAGGTTATTAATTTAATATTTCTCAATGCACTTCTACTTACAAAATGGGAGAATTGGTAAAATTTTAGTTAAGATCATTCTGAGTAAGAAATTTCAATCAATAGATCCGTTTATTTAAATGTTACAATGAGATGACTTTACGTATTCAAACAAAATTCAAAATTATTAATTTCCTAAAATTTTATTTTTATAGTCTCTTTATATTTTTCTACTTATATTTATAAATATTTTAATATGTGAATATTTCAGAAGACAAGATAGTTTGTAGCATCATCAATAGAACATACTTCTAAGAGAAAAAGTCAGACAAGAAAATTAAATTGACTCAGATAAACATTTTGTCTTTTTAAGGGCCAGTGGGTAAATGTCTCACTGCACATTTAAACTCTGAAATTTTAGGGAAAGTTTTTATTCTTTAGCCATCTAGTGAAGAATTAGTTAAATCTGATTCTTTATAGGAACATGGTTTAGTCTCACATCCAATTAAAAATCTAAAGACTAAATACAGTAGAAAGTCATATAGGTTCCAACTACATAAGAAAATATGTAAATGAATATTTTTTTAAAAGCCTGATTAAGAACCAGGGTTAAAGTTGAACCAGTTGAACCAACTTAATTATACCCACTTATAATCATTTCTTAAAATCCTGTATTGAAGGGAATCTGCACCAGAAATAGATTATTAAGTATGAAATGTCCAATTTCCTTAAGTACTAACTTTGACAGTTGATATCTCTGAAATTTCACTTTGACACTTCTTGTTCTATTTTTATTGTGAAGGTGCATCCTCAATCTTTCAACCGCATGTTGTGGCTTGTGATTATCTTTTAAATTTTTTTTAGAGCAATTTTTTTGGAACCATGGATAAGTCAAAAGTTGTGTTATTTTTGAATTGCGTTCTGTCATGGAACCAATGCAGCACAGACAGCTTGAAATATCAACAATATGGTTGGGAAGAATGTGGCTAATTAACTCACAGTGTAGTGATGGCTTGGAGTTCCATTCTGGTGATTTTAATCTTGAAAATGAGCCACACAGGTGACCTGACACCATGCTGGATAATGATGAGCTGAAAGCTGTAGGTAGAAGCAAATCCATCTCAACCTATGTGTGAATTAGCAGCAAGGTTTGATGTTATTATTCCAACAATATTGGACCATTGGAAACAAATTGGCAAGGTAAGGAAGCTGGATAGATGGGTTCCACATGAATTAAACAAGCATTAGAAGAGAAATCATCTTGAAGTTTGCCTTTCTTTGCTGTCACAACGTAAAGGTGAACCATTTCTACATTGCATTGTTATGTGTGATGAAAAATGGATTCTTTTTGACAATTGAAAGCATTCTGCACAATGGTTGAATAAAGATGAAGTGTAGAAACACAGTCCAAAGCCGAATACTCATCCGAAAAAAGCTAATGGTATCTGCTCGGTGGTCCAGTGCTGGTATTATCCACTACAGCTTCATTTAACATGGTCTACTACAACCGGATGTATACTGCAGCCAATTGGACGGAATGATGGGGATGCTTATGATGAAGCAGCCAAGACTGGACAATAGAGACAGGTCAGTCCTCTTGCAAGACAATGCTCATGTCATACAAGCAATGCTGCTCAAACTACAGTAGCTGTCATTAACCGTATTCACCAGACCTTGCACCAACTGAATACCACTTCTTTCAGTCTTTGGACCATTTCTTGCATGAAAAAAATATTCTATTCTCAATGACCTCTGGAAAATGCCTTTGGCAGTTTCATCACCATTGGCTCTCCAGGATTTTTCGTTGCTGGCATAAATAAGCTACCATTAAGATGGCAAAGCTGTGTTGATAGTTTAGGTGCATACTTTAATTTAGTGTACTGCTTCTTGTTTGATACATAATAAACTACACCTTTGATTGGAAATTGGACATTTGCTATTTAGTGACCTAGGAGTAAACTTGTATCAGTGACTTTGAGATAGTTGTTTCATTTTTATCAGTTTAAGTGTCTTTCTCAAATATCCTAGAGTTTAAGTATCCTTAAGTGAAAGAACCCTGTATACAGTGTTTAAACAAAAATCATGGGCAAAATACAGCAAATCCAGAGCTATTAGAATGTTTTGTTTGTTACGTTTTTTTGTGGACACAAATCTCACAGATTTACAGTCAGTGAATTTTCTAACTGCCTTCAGTTTACCTCCATGCTCCTTTGGTGGTCTCAGAAGTAATCTAAACCTACCTGAGGAGATTAGGGCATCTGTAAGCATCATCACTGCAGAACTCATGTGTAAATGCATGTCTTCATTCTAACACTGTGAACACACAGGTGCATGTCTAGTCATACATATTTAGGTATACCATCTTATGTGTCTCATAATTATCTTTTCACTGATTTTTTATTATCATTCATCACTCTTGAAATGAATTACTGGGAAAATTCTAAATGGCAGTTGTCGCATAATTGTGTGACGTTCCCAATAGATATAACATATATAAAAAGCAACAATGCTTACTATTTGTTTTCATTCAGGTAATTACATTGAGAAACCATTGCAATAGGTGACGGAAATCATTGTTAACATGATGGTTTAAATGTAAATTGATTTGTGTTTCTAAAGAATATTTTGGTAAATGAATGGTGAAGAAAAGAAAATCTTTCTTACAGAAGAATTTCAAATAATATATAGTTATAGATACAGATACAGATATAGATGTTCCTCCCTCCAGGAGGTGGAACATAATTCCTGCTGCCCCTCCCCCCCACACTCACACACCTTAGAGGTTGAGCTAGACTTAGTCACCCTCTTCCAAAGAACAGTATGGAAAAGTAAAATATAGTAGCCAAAGGAAGAGATACCTGGCAAACATTACCTTAACCAGGTAATAAAACTTATTACCCAAGGTGTCTGGTGGATGATATGACAGGATGGTCACTTCACCTATGTGGTATTCTGTCCAAAACCTCCTGGCTTCGGCCTCATTATGAAAATAAAAACCATTAAATGAACCCAGATCTGGGGCATTCTCCAGGATACCTCGCCAGGGTACCTCAAGACTGTCAAATTAGCAGGGGGAGGGGGAGAAATAAAGGACAGGACTAAGAAACAAACACAGACCAGAGGAGCCTGAGGAGGCATGGCAATTGAATGCATGTAAATAAAATACTTGAGACTGGATTCTGAAGAACAGAGAGGACATTAATTTAAAATCCAAGTAAACCTTGGAGTTTAGTTAGTCAATAGTGTACCAGTATCAGTTTCTTAGTTGTGATAACTTTGCCATAGTAATGAGAATTATTAATAATAGGAGAAACTAGATGAAAGGTATGCAGGAACTCTCTGTATTATCTTTTTTTTTTACTTTTCTATACATATCAGATTATTCCAAAATAAAAAATTATTTAAAATAAAACAAAAGAGAAACATTATCTGGGGACATGACACAGTATAACACATACATTCAGTGGAAGTTTTCTTAACCAACTATTTCTCAGTTTTCCATTTAGATAAAACCATTTTATTTATTTTCAGTCAAAACATATTCCCTCAGGCCTACAACATGAGAGGAATTTGTAACTAGGAAGATCTGTTCTTCTCCTACCAGAGAAGTCTATAAAAATTCGGTTGTTTTTGGAGCCAAAACCTTGTCCTATTATATTTGTTTTTAAGTTTGCATAATCAAATAAACTACTACATAATTTCTAAGCTTGAAGAGTGTTGTTGTTCCATAACTAAGTAGTTTATAAAAACATCAACAATGTGAATTATCTAAATTTTTCCATTAAATTAATACTAACACTGAAACTTTCTTCACTGGAGAAAATCATAAAAATCTGGGTTTATCTATTCATATTACTGCACCATTATTTAAGTTCCTATTACCCTTTAAAGGAAATAAAAAGGAAATTATAGATGTCATATTTCTGGTGTGATGCAGTAAATGTAGTGGGTAAGTAGAGAATTCATAGCTAGGCCAAAGGTAAGGTTAAATCTTGTTTGCTACTTTCTAGCTATGTGATATTAAAGGAATTAGTAGTTCTTTGTATGACTCAGTCTCCTCACCCATAAAATAATATCACCAAACTCCTTCAGTTCTTATGAAGATTAAATATGCTAATATATGCATAACACTTAACTAGTATCAGAGAACATAAATTCCATATAACTTTTAGATGTAATTAATTTGTTCAAGAAAACATAGAATTCCAATAAATAGACCTATCCTCAAAGAAACAGTCTCCATTTTGAACCAACCAGTCAAGGACAGTTCAGACTATAAAGAATAAGAGGGGTGGAGTCAGCTCGAGCTCATTATTCGAAGTGAGGTGACACAAGATCAGAAGAATGGTCTCCACATGTACTTGCCATCAAATTGGTACTGACTGCTTAACACTATGGTGCTCAAATGGTGGTGGTGTCCACCAGGGTTTTGGGGGTTGGGGCGGTAGACCCACAGTTGAGGGATGTGGAGGGCATTGTGATGAGGAGGGGCATGCTTATAATGTAGTTGGGGATGGGGATTAGGGGACTTAGTAGGGGGAAGGAAATCTTCTAAAACTGATTTATGTGAATAGTTGTACAACTTGGTAAATTTACTAGAAATCATTTAATTGTTCACTTAAAATGGAGTAATGGCATGGAATGTAAATCATACTTCAATAAATTTGTCAAAAAAAAAAAGATCTGAATTTAATTGTTCAACGAAATTCAAAACTGAGGATTATTATCATTAAGGAAACCCAGCCAAAACCACAATTCTCCCATTTTGATCTATGTATCTTTATGC
>CAUYMX010067844.1:0-25756 GCA_963573855.1 Lepilemur septentrionalis
CCTGACCAAGAGCGAGACCTCGTCTCTACTACGAATAGAAAGAAATTAATTGGCCAACTAAAAACATATAGAAAAAATTAGCCAGGCATGGTGGCACATGCCTGTAGTCCCAGCTACTTGGGAGGCTGAGGCAGAAGGATTGCTTGAGCCCAGGAGTTTGAGGTTGCTGTGAGCTAGGCTGATGCCACGGCACTCACTCTAGCCCAGGCAACACAGTGAGACTCTGTCTCAAAAAAAAAAAACAAACAAAAAAAAGACCCAGGTGAGTAGGTGTCATTTGAAGGCAAGAAACCTGGGAAGGGAGAAAGTCAACACTTACTGAGCAACTACTGTGTTCCAGGGACCGTCCTTTATGAATAAGGTTGGTATTAAGTCCCCATTCTACAGACTGAGGCTCAGAGAGTGGAGAGCATCAGAGTCAGGTCGGAAGTCTGGTCTGAGCGCCAGCTGCCCTTTCATATCACACGGGGAGTTAACGGGACTCATTATAGCAGCCATGTGAGAGAGGCTTTTACTGCACTTGGCTTTTTAGAAAAAATTAACGTGATGTGTTCCGTATGCCTGCCCACCAGGAGCAGCCAGGCTGTGGCTGCAGCTTGGGGTCTGCCCTTTTCCTGGACCTGTCCTGTTTCTCATCACTGTTCTGGCATGGAGGGGCCCCCAACTGTGCTACCTCAGCTCCTGTCATTGCTGGCTGGTCCCCACGATCAAGCTGGAAAGGACAGGTTGTTGGAATAGTACGGGGTGTATCTGTGCACGTGTCTGTGTGTCAGTCTAAATGTAGCTAAAACGTGAGACTTGGCAGGGGAGGAGAGTGAAACTAAAAGGTTTGTGTATTTATGTAGCTAAGTCCAAGTAGGAGTGTATGAGTGCATGCATGCATGTGCGTGTGTGTGTGTGTGTGCAGTGTATGCATGCATGCCTGTGTGTGTGTGTGTGTGTACTGTGTGTGCATACATGCATGTGTGTGTGTATGTGTGTAAAATCTAAGTTTGTTTGTGTCCATGTTTGTGCCTGTGTGCAGGCAGGGCTAAATCTCATCTCAGGACCCTGTGGCTGGACCAGTTTGGCTTCTCCTCCCAGCGCCAGGAGGTTGTCAGGACCATCAGCAAGGAGTAGGATTCTGTCAGGATTCGCTGTGAAGCTACACCACTCTCCTCCCAGATGGGTCTGGACAGGTCTGGATGAAGCACAAATTCTGAATTCCCACACAAATTCTGAATTCCCTGTGGGCTGCATTTCCTTTCTGTCTGCTGGAATTCGCAGAGTAAAATCAGATTGAAACTGATTTGTAGGAGGCTCCTGAGACAAAATGTCCCAGGATTGCCTCAGGACCTGCTCGTGTTTCTGGGGTATCAGGGCCATAGTGGCCATGTGTCCAAAAAGCGGCCGACAGAACTCAACCACACTCTTCCCGGCAGGGCCGAGGCCTGAGCGCCCCCTCCTCAGACTGCCTCCCTTCTGCCCTCAGCCAAGACCGACCCTACTAAAC
Source organism: Lepilemur septentrionalis (assembly GCA_963573855.1). Taxonomy (NCBI): domain Eukaryota; kingdom Metazoa; phylum Chordata; class Mammalia; order Primates; family Lepilemuridae; genus Lepilemur; species Lepilemur septentrionalis. The sequence continues at coordinate 1,493 of CAUYMX010067844.1, forward strand.
AAGGGCTCAAAGGGCGTGAATGCCAAGGGGACACACACAGTCTTCCTGACTGTCTCCGGCTGCCGTTTGCTAGGGGACACGGGAGCCAGGGCTTCCCCATGCCTGTCCTCATGTTTAATGATCCCCAAGCTCTACCTGTGACAGGGGCCCAGAGGTCTGTCTTCCCAACTGATTTCTGAGCCTCCTTTCCTCCCCAGAAACCCCCACTCCTTCTCCTCCTCGGGCCTGGGAAGGCACTGTGGCGTGTGAAAGGTGCATTCCACTAGTGCTGGGGCCTCCGTCCCTCACCCACTGGAGGCCTTGGGCCAGCCAGCCTCCTGAGCCCTTGCTCTTAATTTGTGAGCAGAGCTAAGGCTGACTCCTGGGGCTCACTCCTGTCACACTAGATAAAGAATGTGACTCGACTCCTCGGAGGTGGAAGCTGCTGGTGTAAGAACTCTGCCTAAGTTTTTTCCATCATATACATAAAATATATTTTTCTTTCATTATCTGTACATGTTTTCTTCTGGTTAATATTTGCAGAGTGTATCTTTTTCCATTATTTACTTTCAACATTTCTGAATGCTTATGGTTTAGATATAAGTAGCAGAAAATGGGATTTTGCTTTTTATCCAGTCTCACAATCTTTAACAAGATTATTTAATCCATTTACATTTAACGTAATTTCTGTTGTATTTCTGTTTAAATATATGATTTTTCTGATAATGGCATTTTGGTGCTATATTTTTTAAGTCCTTATCTAATAAAGATACATACTAAAATATTTATGAATAAAATGATATACTGTCTAGGATTTGTTCTAAAATACTTCAGAAAAAAAATGGGGGAGATAAATGAAGCTAGATTATTAAATGTTAAGATGATGGCTGCATGAGGTTCATTACACTATGGTTTTTATTTTTGTAGTATTTAAATTTTCCATAACAATAGGTGTTTCTTTAATCTGCCATCTTATTTTATACTTCCTAATTGTTCTGCCTATTTTATGTTTCTTTTTCTCTCATATCTTGCCTTCTTTTAGACTGATTGTTTTTTAGCATTCTGCTTTCCCCTCCTCTTCATTTGGAAGTTACATATGCTGTCTCAATTTATTTAGACTTTACCTTTGAAATTACAGCATGAATTCTTAGCTTAACTCTATCTAACATTAATCAGTATTTTTGCCCTCCTTCCTCCCTTTAACTCCATTTAGTCCTCTCTCAATTTATATGCAATTGTTTTCATGCATTTTCATTCTATTTTTAAAGCCTGCAGGACATTATTATCATTGCCTAATATAGTCTGTGTTCATCGTTCACGGGTTTATCGGTTTCTTTGTTCCTCGTTTCTTTTTGCACCACAGACTTTCCAGCTGGAATTATCTGTCTTTGACCTGAAGTACATCCTTTGGAAATTAGGTCTTTTTATGACAAACTCTCTCAACTGTCCTTTTGTGAAACTGTCTTTATTTTTAACGTTTGTGTTGAGTGTAGGAGTCTAAGTTAGAAATTATTGTCTGCGTCTTGAACTCTGTTACCTTCTGGCTTCTGCAGTTGCTTGGAGAAGTCAGCTCTCAGTCTTACTGTGGCTCGTGTACATTTTTCTCTCTGGTTACTTCTAAGGTTATCACTTTTTGGTGGTTTTTCTGAGGTCTCACAGGGGCATATCTAAGCATAGATTGCATTTTGTTTATCCAGCATGGAATTCATTGTGACTCTTTTAGTTTGTGGATCGGTGTCTTTTACCAGTTCTAGAAAAATTCGCAGCCATTATTTCTTCAAATATTGTCTCTGCCACATTGTCTTTCTCTTCTCTTTCTAGGGTTCTAATCATAAATATAGTGGATTTTTTCACTCTGTATTTCTTGCCTTTTCACCTGAATTTTCCATCTTCTTTTCTTTCCATGCCATACTCTGGGAAGCATCTTCTAACCTGTCTTACAATTCACTAATATCTCTTCTGCCATGTACAATCTGCTATGAAATCCATCCTTTTAGTTTTTATTTTAATTATTATACTTTATCATGTCTACAAGTTCTGTTAAAGTCTTTTTCAAATTTCCTGTATAACTTTTAATAGATTCCTGTTGCCTATAGATATATTCAAGCCTGGCTTTTATTTTGTTAGTCAACAGAATCATCTTATAGTCTGCTTTATGCTCTTAGAGCCTAATTTCCTTGAGAGCCTGGTTATCTATGATAGTATTGATAGTACTAGTCATTGCATTTAAAAATTACTTCTAGGAGTAATTTGCCACCCATGATAAAGGTACTTTCCTCAAAGAGGATTTGTATTTGTTTTCTCCAGGCACCTAGAATATTGCCAAGTTCAAGGGTTGAGAGTTTCTGCCCCAAGGGCTTTTCCACTTTCAGCTTTTAATTCTTTATCTCACATCCTTAGAATCTGTCAAACTTAGATTCTAATTTTCTGGATTTAGCAAATGACCTCGGGCAAAAACATCTCCAATTCAGGCTTACCTTTCTGAACAAATGTTCCCTTCATTTCTGATGTGGTGGTTTCTTGCTTTCTTAATATCTCTTTCATGCTTTTATGATGATATATCTTATCCACATTTTTTAGTTCCTTTCAGTAGAAAAATGGATCCAAATAGCCTGCCAACCATTCTGGAAATCAGAAGTCTTTTTAAATTTTAGACTTTAGATTGTAAAATTCTCATACTAGAGAACATGCTTCACAAACTAATGTACATAAAAATTACAATGGGATCTTCTTCAAATGTACATTCTGACTTAGTCTAGGGAGAGGAATCATGAATTTGCATCTTTGACAAGTGGCACCTGGTTCAGGGACCACACTTCTGAGTAGCAAGGCTAGAGAGGACGTTTTCCCAGGAAACACAGGGGACCTGTACATTTGTAAAACAGGGCTCCTGAGTTTCCTAAATGGATGTTATCAAATCAAGCACTTTACTGTCTTGTGTGCTTATTCAGAGTCTTTTGTTTCAAATTTATACTTAATTTTAACAGATCTATTTATCTGGTTTCCCAGGAAATAAAAATGTAGTGGGTTTTTTTTTTTTTTTGGTGTGTTTGTTTTGTGTGTGTGTGGGTATCTGTGTCTGTGTGTGTGTGTTGGGCATTGAAGAGGATCTGCCAGAGACAGGGACACAGATAATTTCTAGGGACCTTTGGTCTCCGAATAATTCTTAAGCTACCGCATCCCGTATTACAACTACTCCAGGTCTAAGAGCACATTATCTATAGCAGCAGTTTTAAAACTTTCTGAACTCAGGACATCTTTACATTCTTAAAAATTATTAAAGTTTCTGAGTCTGAGTGAAAGAAATTTAAAAAAAGAAAAAATTATTATCAAAGGGCTTTTAATTATGTGGGTTCTATCTATCAGTATCTACTATATTGGAAATTAAAATGGACAAAGTTTTGAGATATATATGTATTAATTAACTTAAAATAATAATTACCCATTACACATTAATACAGTTTTTTGAGAAATAATTTTATTTTTCAAAACAAAAATAAATTCCATGAGAAGAGTAGCACTATTTCACACGTATGGTTAAATTCTCAGACCTGCTTCAGCATTCAATAATAGTGATTTATTGGTTTGGTTACAGTATCTAAAGAATGGCTAGCCTCACAGAGACACACAGTTTAAAAAGAGGAATATTTTAGGCCGGGCGCTGTGGCTCACGCCTGTAATCCTAGCACTCTGGGAGGCCGAGGCGGGTGGATTGCTCAAGGTCAGGAGTTTGAGACCAGCCTGAGCAAGAGTGAGACCCCGTCTCTACTATAAATAGAAAGAAATTAATTGGACAACTAAAAATAGATGTAAAAAATTAGCCGGGCATGGTGGCACATGCCTGTAGTCCCAGCTACTTGGGAGGCTGAGGCAGGATTGCTTGAGCCCAGGAGTTTGAGGTTGCTGTGAGCTAGGCTGACGCCACGGCACTCTACAGCCCGGGCAACAGAGTGAGACTCTGTCTCAAAAAAAAAAAAGAGGAATATTTTAATAGCCTTTTTTGGATAATTGTGATTATTCTTCTTTGACATTATATAAAGCTTTAATAAGTGGTAGTTTCTTAATGGTAGTGGCAATTGACATTGAATTCATATTAATAAACTTTTTATACTCTGTTATATTAAACTTCATTGTCTATCTTGTACTTTGGATGGATCTTTTTATCCATGCATGATTTTGGAACATAATGCCTTCATTATTTGGAAACTATTGATTCACTGAGTTATATAGAGCTTCCAAATGTTGACACATTTCATCATACAGTATTAAAAACCACACTCATTGATCTTTAGCCACAGCTCATCAGTCTTTAAGTACCAGAGGCTTAGCTGAAGGTAGCAGATATAAGTTTCCCAAATTCGAATTTTTCAGTTGGAAACTCAAATTGCATCATTGCCAACAAATACTGTCAGTTGTTTTCCTGGAAGTGACAGGCTCACTTGGTTGATTTTTGTGGAAATATTTGCCAAACATTCAAATTGGAGTATCTAGCATTAATTTGTCACTTGTCCTTTTCAAATAAAAATGATGTTTCTTGAAAAATGCAACTAGTTCAGTTTGCACCTGCATCACACAAGCGCTTTCCTTCAGACAAATGTCACATTTCAGTATGTATAAAAAGTGCTTTTGGCCACTTCCCAGTTCCTCATGCATGGCATCAAAAGGCCATGTACTTAAAGGTTGAGATTTTATAAAATTAATAATTTCTGTGCTTCATCAAGGACATTCTTGAGTGAAAATAGCTTTACTTCTCACTCTACCAGGTGGTGAGGAACACAATGACCGCTAGAGCAGGTTGGGGCCTCTGCCTTGATCCGTGCTGAGGCGCCAGCTGTTTACACACTTGCTTTTGCACCATCAATGCAAAGGTCAGCACAGTGAACAAGGCAGAACACTTTAGTATTATTGTGAAAAATAGTTTATACCGTAAGGACTCTGAAGGAGCTTCAAGTTTTTACTATACGTGCCTGTATTTAAATCTATTACAATAATGTATTCATAAATTGTTTCATTCAATGACTAAACAATTTTCTAAGGTGAAGCAAAACAGGAGAAAAGAGCCCATTCTCTCACCTTAGTGGCTCCTTCTGTCAGACCTGAGCACCTGTCAGGCAGCTGGAGTAATGCCAACCCCCTTCCCAGGGCATATCCCCACGTTTGTCCCCTGGGAGGAGAGAGGGACATGGAGAGGGGGGCAGTGGGCATCAAATTGGCTCCAAGGGGTGTGGTCTGGAGAGCCCTGGAGAGACCAGGGAAATGCTGCGCATTCTGCTTCCAAAGTTTTCTGGAGATCCTAGGTTTCTCCCCTTTTTGGGGGGGGATGGTGAACTGGATTCAATTCCCCTCTGTGTTAACATTTGTAGAAATTTTCCAGGATGGAGGCCAAGTAACTCTTCTCCTTCAGGATGGCTGTGGGTGGCTCAGGGCAGGCAGGGAAGGACAGGACCTGAACCACTCGGGCTCCCTGTGGGGGTAACATCCTGGGGGACAGGCCCACAGCAGGCCCCAGCAGGACTTCAGTTCAGCAGGTGGAGCCCGGTGCCTGAAGGGCCTCAGGGGAGACGGGTTGGAACCCCTGGCCCTGTTCCTTCGAAGTTAGGAGATCTCGGGCGACCGACGTTGTCTCCCTGACTCCCAGCTTCCTGATTTGTAAGAGGGGACAAAATACCACGCACAAAGTGCTGCTGGTGAACAGTTAATGAGATAGTATGTATAAAGGCTCAAGCAGAATCTAGCATGTAGCAGACACTCACTAAATGGTAGCTCAATCATAAGTATGTGTTCATCGGGCAAAATGTGGGGGGAGGAGCTATGGACTGAACATTCATGTCCCCCCCAAATTAGTATGTTGAAACCTAATCAGCAATGTGATGGCACTAGGAGGTGCAGCCTTTGTGGAGTGATTAGGTCATGGGGACAGAACTCTCATGGATGGGATTAGTGCCCTTATGAAAGAGGCCCCAGAAAGCTGCCTTCCCCTTTCCACCGAGTGCAGACACATCTATGGACCAGAAAGCAGGCCCTCACCAGCCACCAAGTTGATCTGGGACTTCCCAGACTCCGGAACTGTGAGACATAAACTCCTGTTGATAAGCCCCCCAGTTTATGGTATTTTGTTATAGCAGCCCAAAGGGACTAAGACGGGAAGGAGGGTCCGACTGGGGTGCTGTCACTGACATGCCACTTGGGGAGGCCAGCAGAAAGGCTGGCAGGGGCTGGGGCTTCGGGCACAAGTCTGGGGTCCACACACGGAGCAGCAGCACCTGCGCAGGTGGGAAGGGGAGTGGCTGGGGCATCCCGAGCATGAGGCAACCATCGGGAAAGAGCCCGTGCCCAAGAGGTGAGGAAGGTCCTGGGGCCTGAGCCGGAGAACTCAGGGTGAGGGGTGGCAGCCCGTTGTGGGGTGTCCGGCAGGGCCAGCCAGACCTGTGCAGGCACACGTGTGTTCTCAGTGGCAGCACCAACACCGTGGGCCTGAAGACAGGAGTGCTGCTCCCTTCCCCAAGCTCCCAGCACTCAGCCTAGGGCCTGAAGGAATGCAGTGGGTTTATCTCCTTAATATCTAAAGAACCTTTGCAAATCCGTATGAAAGAGAAAAATAACTAAATAGGAAAATGGGCAAAAGACATTGTAACTAAGCAATTCCCCAAAAAAGAAATTCAAATGGCCAAAAACATATTTTTAAAGTACAACTTTATTTAAATTAATGCTAGGCGGAACAGTGAATTATATTTTTCAGACTGGTAAAAATTACAAAGGTAACTACATCATGGGGGCAAGAGTTTCTAGAAAAAGACTCATGCACCGTAGGTAGGAGTTTAATTTGTTGCCACCTTTTGGGAGAGCATTTGACAAATTCTAAATGCCTTTTCTATGTCATAACAATTCCATTTTTAGAAATTTGTCCTATAACTATTCCTATGCAAGAGCAAAAAAGTACATACAAAAAGGTAAATATAGCTATTATGTGTCCATAAAAATTCAAACTTAAAAACAATTTTTTAAAAAAGTAGACTATCCACACAGCATTATTTAAAATGGGAAGAAAAAAAGCAATTTAAATATTCATGAATACAGGATAGTTTAACACACTTTTCTAGACTTCTACTAGGGTATATTATGCAGTTGATAGAAAAAATGAAGTAGATCTGTGCATACTGATGGGGAAAGTTTTAAAAGCTATATTGCTAAAGTAAAAAGGGCAAAGCTTGGGACAGCATGTGTGACATGGCCCTGTGCATGGACATGGTCGGTCATGCACAGTCAATATCTGGAAAGATGCTCTATTCATGCAGGTAGATACCTCTGAGGAGTGGGACTGAGAAGTGACAAGGAAATGTTATGTGCTTTTTACCTTATGTATTTTTTCCTTCTGCAATGTTGGAATTATTTTTCAGACCAGTTTGAAATTGTTAGTGATCATCTGTTGTGTACCTAGTGCCGTGTCAGGCCCTGCGAGTACAGAGATAAAAGTGACATTCGCTGACCTCGAGTAGCCCCCATATTATGAGGACAGAGGTCTATAAACAGCTCGGGTACAATGTGTTAAGCGTGACAGAGTGAAGTACGGTTTTCGGGGACGAGGGGCAGGGTCCGGCACCACCTTTGGAGGAGCCCACATGTGAGCTGGGGTCTAAGGCTCCATAAGAGTCAGCTGGGCTGAGAGCTGGAGACAGGCCCCAGGCTGAAAGAACTGGTTGCAGTCAAAGTGAAGCCATCTTGGGGGAGAGGAGGCTTCTGGCTGCTTCTGGCACCTTCTAGGATTTTTGGGCAAAATCTCAAACTCCATGTCCTTTTTTTTTATTTAGGGGCCATGCTAATCTTCTCTGTATCGTTCCAATTTTAGTATATGTGCTGCCAAAGCGAGCACTCCATGTCCTTGGCTTTTAAAAAACCTTCCTGTGGTGGAGAGCGTGTGGAGGGCTGGAGAAGGTGGGAGCCATAGCTGAGACCAGGTCATCTGTGTCACTCTGCTGAAAAGGACATGTGTTTTCCCAAGAGACCCCTTTCTGCTGCAAGTGATAATTGCTGAGCGAGGTGGCTCTCGGGTGTGCTCATCACAGCTCCCCAGGGTCCTGGCCGAGAAGTCTGCTGCCCTCCCTCTCCACGGCTGTCCGGGAAGCCCAGGCAGTGCGGCTTCCAGAGGCCCAGCCCGTGACCTCTCAGCCGTGGGGGAAGGATGGGGCACAGAAGAGCTAGTGACACATTTGCCCATTTGTGATTCCTGTTTGTCAATGGCTGTCTGTGTTTATACCCGAGCTCACTGAGGGAATAAATCATGGATGTGTCAGCAAGCCCAGGGAGTTTCACGCCTTGGTCACCCTCAAGGGAAGGGGCATTTGGTTAACTGAATCCTGTGGCTTCAACTGAGTTACCGCTGTAACAAAGGACAGAGGCGTCAGAGCTACAAGCGTGCGGGCATTAAAAGACTGTGCTCTGCAGTTAATCTGATAGGCCTGCCTTTGAAGTTTAACTGTACACCTCGGTAAATTCACTGAAAATCATTTAATTGTACACTTAAAATGGAGTGTTGGTTGTACGTAGATACAGTTGGAGCACTATGTATGTTACCCTCTGGATTATGTGATTAACTGTACACCTCAGTAAATTCACTGAAAATCATTTAATTGTACACTTGAAGTGGAGTAAAGGCATGATACATAAAGTATACTTCAATAAAGGAAAATATCATTAAAAAAATAAAATAACTTAAGCTAAAAAAAAAGACCTAGGAAATAATACACATACACAAAAATTAAAATCATGCCTTTGTTAAGAGTTTTCTCCTAATACCATGTATTGCTTTCACCTGATAAATCTTAATTCTTAAAGTTCCACATAACTTTGGAAGGTGAAGCAAATAATTCAAGAAGCCTTCATAATTTGAGAATATCTATGTTCTCCTTACTCCCACAGTGACTTTTCTTAATTAGAAGTTAACAAGTAGTGCTGAGACTCTTTAGTTCTCCCAAAATGCTACATGTTGCTATAGGGGATAAACCATGCTTGTTTATCTCTTCTCCCTCCAAAGGCACAATTAAAATGACCAATCTGGGTCAGAAATGTCACTCTGTTATTTCTCTGGGATCTTTCTCTCTTGCCCTTGCAAAATAAAAGTGTAAACATTCTGCTGCTTAGTACAGTCCAGATGACGAATGCTACCACCAAGACTCAGACTTGCCTCCAACCTCCTCGGAGGGTCCTTTTTTTCTTTTCTTTACCTAAGAATCACCCAAGCAACAACGTGGTAAGTAAAGATTGCTCTTACCCACAAACTGTCCTCTTCGACTCTCTCCTTTCCTCTCCTTTGCAGACTTCTCTAAATAGGTAATGGCATAGGATCTTGGAAGAGAATAGAGGAGCCTTCTCTTGGAATGTATCCACTTTCAAATCTCCAGGTTGTCAGTTCACATCTCTCCGCAGAAACCTGAGAAGTTCGCTTGAGTTTAGAAGCTAACAAATGGATTGGCTTCAAGCAAATGACTTATCCATTCTAAAACTCAGTTTCCACATCAGTAAGGTTATGGACTTAATAATCTCAACTCTATTAACTTCCCTAATCTTTGTGTCCCAAAATTCAATAGGATCTTTGGCTATGTCATACCTATATTATATCTTTCGGGATGTATTTTGGCAAGCTGAAGCCAGAGAAAGTACACTGAAATGGGTCAAGTGCTGGTGGTTGACTTTGAAGAGACAAATTAGCTGTTAAAAGAATCAACCCCTTAGATGTCAACTTTCATTGAGCACTATTGAATATTATTAATTTATGTTTTTACTATTATTATTGTGGAGATCTCATGCCCCACTTAGAAATTTGCCTTTCCTGGTGTTTTTGTTCTTTCTTCCTTCCTTCTTTCCTCCTTTATTTCCTTCCTTCTTTCTTTCCTTCCTTCCTTCTTTCTTCCTTCCTTCTTTCCTCCTTTATTTCCTTCCTTCTTTCCTTCCTTCCTTCCTTCCTTCTTTCCCTCCTTTTCCTTCATTTTTTATTCTTGTTGCATATGTGGTATCCATATGCAATGTTCTTGATTTATTTAATAGTTATTTTATTTGTTATCTCTTTCTATAGAACAAACTAGCTCACACTCAGTAGCTTCAAGCAATAATTATATATTTTTACTCAAGAGCCCAGATTGGCTTCACAATTCATCTGGTCTAGGTTCGGCTCACTCATGAGTCAGCTGAGAATGATAGGTGGCTCTAGTATGTTAGTCAGTCTCTTCTACATGTTTGGGCTTGTTTTTGTGGTTGTAGCAGGATTCACAAAGCAAGCAGAATCATACAAGTCTTATGGCCTAGTATTAAAACTGGCATACCATCACTTTGCTAGCATTTCATTGTTTAAAGTAAGTCTCGAGGCCAGCCCAGATCTAAGGGGTGGGTAAATTGACTTCACTCACTAAGGGAAGGAACTTCAAAGGCATGAATACAAAGAGAGAACAAATTGAGGCCATTTTTTGCAATTAATCTACTATGGTTACTTAATCATTTTTAATGAGAAAATAAATACCTGAGAATCCACCATCTGAAAGGAGGAGAACTTTGGCAACAACCTGCGTCTAACAGTATGGTTATCTCTCCAGACCACTGCCCTTCTCCCCAACCCAAACCATCATTCTGAATCCCATGGCCATCATCCCCTTGCTTTTACATATTTCATTGCATTTAAAGACTACTTTTTAGTTGTTTTTAATTTTTGTATATTTTCCATGTGGTATTCCATCTTTCAGAACTTTTTTCATTTATGATTATATTGCCAATATGTATCTATACAGTTGTATGTCACTATAACACATTCCTTTCAATTGCTATATAATATTCCAATGTGTGACTTCATTTCACTTTCCTATCTGTTTTCTGAAATTTTTCTCTAAAGGTATCATTAGGATCTGTAAAACATCCTTAGTAATATCAATATTGCAATATGAAACACATCTTTGAATAAGATCTTCCTATCAAGTAGTATCTGGTGCTCTCAACAATAGCATGGGCAAGACTTATGCTTTCACTATCCACAAAAATATTCCCATAAAACCTAAGGTGGAACAAAAGGCATCCATTTTGTCTTTCTTTTATTAAAAACAACAAGAGCAAAATAAATCAATTTCCAAGCTATTGGGTAATTTTAACATTAGGTTGTCTTTTGTTAGGAAAAAAAAGAGATTATTTTTACAATCTCTACTTTCCTGAAGTGTGGCTTCAGACTTAAATAGCTGGACTTAGTTTTAGCTGACTTCCTTCTGTGGAAGCTTTATAGTTTGTAGGCACTGTTTTTACGAGTATACAACTATGAGCTGCTGTTCTGAAGCGGCAGGCATTAGAGAGCTTCACCAACCTTCTGCAAGTTCAGAACCAGTTCCAAAACATCTTATGTGCAATATGACCTGGTGGCCTGAAAACACCGGATTCCGGATCTCTACTACTGAAGAGCTAATCTTACTAATCTTGGATACAGAACAAGGTCTCACCAGGCCCTTTGATAAAATTCATTAGTTTTTCTCTCTGACTCTTCCTGTTAATTGAAATTTTTACAGACTGCTATCTTGGTTATCATTATTGAAAGCAGGACAGAGCCTTTGGTTCTTTGTTCCTTTTTCTGCCCCCTAAATTACTATATTTATATACACTGAACATACTGTATTAAGTGGGACATTGCTCTCTTCATGTAATTTTTACTAAGCCAAGTGATTACTGAGCCACCTTCCTTGAGGCAGGTACTATTTTTCTAATTATAATTTTACAATAACTAATGATCTTCTGTGTATAGTGAGAAGGGAGGGGGAAAAGAGGTTTGGGGAAATTCAAGGAGCAGCTATAAGTAGACTGTATAGAATTGAGCAGGTATATAGCTGTGTTAGCAAGACTCTCCAGAAAAGCAGAACCAATAGGATATATGTGAATAGACAGAGATAGAGGTACACACATATATATGTGTGTACACACATATATACACACTCTCTATGTACACACATATATATGTGTGTATGTATGTATACATATGTGTGTGTGTGTGTATACACATAAACAGAGAAGATTTGTTATGGGAATCAGCTCATGTGATTGTGGAGGCCAAGAAGTTCCACCATATGCCTGCTTTCTGCAAGCTGGAGAACCAGGAAAGCCAGTGGTGTAATTCAATCTGGGTTTCTTTCCTTTTTCTTAGAGACATTATGGCTACAGCCTAATCAGCCTTCCTTCAGACCTGTTGACATGAAATGCTCCTTCTTGCCTCAAGGTTTTCAGAGATGCTGCTTCATCTAACTGACCCTCCCTCCAAATTCTTCTCTCTCCTCTTTCCTCACCCGGCCCTGCCCACAGTTGATCCCTACTCAGCCATCGGAATTCAGTCCAAAAACCATTTTCTCAGGAAGGATTTCCCCACCTACTAAAGCTACACCTTCCCATAATGCCTTACCCTTCACCTTCATTACACTTCTTATGTACATAGTTAAATAATCACTAGATTCATGTTAATCTGCTCAGCTAGAAATTAAGCTGAGGGCAGTGACTATATCTGACCACATTTATCTTCATGCTTTGTAGATAGTAGTCATGCAATAAATGTTTACAGAATGAAGTAGTGGATGTATATACACTGAAGAATTTTATTAAAAACTTCAGGAGATTTAAAGAATTTCTAGTATCTATATACTTTTCAATGTGAATCTCTGTGATTATTTATTCCTTTTCAGCTGAAAAAAAATGATATGTTTTGCAATGGAAAGTTAAAAAAACACAAGGATTTAAGAAAAGATCAAAGAACAAAAAAAATGCATGAGAGAAAGGGAAATATAAAAAAATAAAAAGGAGGCCCTTAGAGAATTGCTAAAAGTCGTATGCTTATGCCAACATAGACTTCAATTGCTTTCAGCAAAGAGAAGATACTAATTAGTAGAATCATCTTTGTTTCCCAGTTTGAAAGATTACTGTGATTGCTTTCCTCCAGTGCCATGCCAGGCCTTAATGGTTTTAAAGATTAATTGACGGCATGTGAAAGCCAACTAGCTAATTAATGGCTGCGTGTCACCTAAGTGCCCTGAAGAAAGTCTGTTCACGTTGCATAGGTAGTTAGGTCTGATGCATTCGTTTATATCGTTTTATTCATTGCCATGTGCCTCCCGCATATCCTTTCTTGTTATATAGACTGCTAACCATGTGTCAATAGCTCCTCATAGCTAATTCATAAAATAACGTTTTTTTATGTTTACTAGTGAAAATCTTACAGCAATTAAAATTTCTTGCACTTCAGTAATTATTATAACATTTTCTTACATATAACATTCATTTTGGGTATACATTTCATGTCTAAGTTTGAATTAAAAAGTGAAGATTAATTATGCGAAAGCTGCCTATTCAGAGAGTTCTGGGAAATGGAGCAAAACACTTGATCTCACAGTGCTTCCTGTATAAAAAAAAAATCACAGACCATTCTAGCCACAGGATCAGGAAAAGTTGTTTTGAGTTTAGAGCAACTTGTTTGCTACAGACACCATAAATCCTCTTACTACGTATATATTCTTTTTATTTTCTCATGGTTACAAGAACCTAAAAGACAAAATTAAGTCTCAAATCTATTAAATTTACAATACTTTAAGGTAACTATTTTGAAGATTGACCCATTTCTAATTTACTTTGCCATCTTCATTTTTCTTTGTGACCCCAATTCCTTAACCATTTTATTTACTTCTTCTAATGAATTTATCCCTGAAAACTTCCAAAAATCCTATGGAGAAAAACTGAAAGATTAAATAAATAAGGAAAGAAAGAAAGAAAGATCATTTCTATAAGTAAATGCTCTCATTCTATAGTGAAAAGCACTAAAGCACAGGAACATATTCATCTATTTCCCAAATCCTATTTCCTTTGGTTTCCAATTTTATTCAGAAAATATTCTGAGCTTTTAAAAAGGTCCCAGGACATGAAATAGTCATATGCAAATAACCATTGTAGCTGTTAATTTCAATATGTCAAAATATTAGATTTACATCTCTCTGTGGATATCAGCGTTTTAAAAAGAGGAATGACATCCCTGATTTCATTCTATTAAGGCATTTAAAGTAAGCAATCCCACACCGCTTTCTAATCACTCAGCAGAGAAGAGGGTTTAGCTATGCAGGCACAGACTGAAATCCCTTGTTTCTCTTACTGAACTGCACTGCAAATAGAAATATTGGGCAGGCCAAGCATTGCCAGCCACCCTGCAAGCCTCTTTGAGAGATTTGCTATTTCTTCATGTAATGAAGAGAGCCCTGTATTTGAACTCCATATCCATGGTGGTTTTACCTGGCAACTACCCGTGTTTGCCTTAAATCTTTCTGTTGCATATTGTTTGCATTTGCTACTCATTCCCTACGGAGCAAGGTGTCTTGGCTGATTGGAATAGCAAAATCCTCTCTTCTGTTTCTAAGAATTAACTTGTTTTTATTAACTGCTCTATACAATAACTTCTGACACAGGCCCATGGAACACAACAGGGGAAAAGGGCACATCCACTGAACTGTTAATTGATGTAAAGGCAAGAACATCTGGGCCCTAACTGGTTCTACCTCTGGCCGTGACCTTCAGCCTGTGGTTTAAATTCTCTGTCTCAGCTTCCTTACTTGTAAAGTAAGAGGATTGAGCTACAGTTGGAGTCAGTTAACTTTAATATGCATATAACTCCCTAGGAATTTTGTTAAAATGCAGTTCCTGATTCAATGTGTCTGAAATGGGAATAGATCTAGGATTCTGCATTTTAAACAATTTCCTGGGGTGATGCTGATATTGCTGATCTGAGAAGCACATTTGAATAGTTAGGGAGAGAATCATAACAATCATTTGATTTCATTAAACCATCTAAAGATGACCTCTCCATAAATGAGAGAATGTCTTCTAGTATTACTATTGAGAGAAATTCACTTTTTAATTTATTGTGTTGTTTGTGATATTTAATAGAACTTAGTCTGAAACTTTCTCTCTTTCTAAAATTCTTTTGACTTCAATGAATAAAACTGATATGTATTGAGTATCATGTACCATGTGTTTACTTCTAGCATATTCTAGAGATGACGAAATTGGTATCCAAGCAATCACATGACAAAACCAGTTTCAAACCCATGTCTTAAAAGAGTGATATCTTTCAGGACCTTTGCCCAAAAGAATTAACTAGGGGACTCCAACAAAACTGCTTTCATCCAAACCCCAGTCATGTCATTGTTATACTTTGTTATATTTTGAAGAACTCCAACAACCATCTTATTTAGAAACAAAGGTCTTAAAAGCACATGCAGAGAAAAACATAGGGAAGCAGAAATGCTCTGGTGGGCTATGAAAATTTAGGACTGAGAAATGCCTTCCCCAGAAGTAATACTGGTAACTAAAGATACAGGCCCACCCAGGGCTCATCTCAGACTCCCGTGAGCTATGAAAGATATTCTAGGAGTGATTACAGCAGCATATTCAAGGCTAAATCTCTACAGCACCTACAGGTTTAACTCTTACACAACCACTTCTTTGTGACAACAAAAACTTGTTTCCATAAATAATGTTTGGGAAAAAGTTGACCTCTTTATTCATAGTTTTCTTGATGAATTAACAGTCCCTATTTTAAAACTAGGTAGATAGATAGATGATAGAGAGATAGATTTCTAAACTTATTCTAGCTAAATATGACGTGCAACGGTAAAAGCATGTAAGAGATTGTTTATATTAAACAAAAGTCTGTTTCAGTGTAAAATTGCCATCTTACATGTAACTCTAGGAAACACTAGCACTATCCCTGAAGTAACTACTACCTACCTGCTCAAGTTATCATTCTGTCTTGAAGAATGCTGTCAGCCTTATCCCCTAAATCTTACATACTTCTGAAGCCACAGTAACCTGTGTGTATTTATGTAAAGCACAGGAGGAGAAAACACATCTTTTCTCTGTCCTTTCAGTTATTTATTCATTAAACAAATACTTACTGAGCACAGAATATATAAAAGGTAATATACTAGGTACCAGAAAAATGTCTCTTGTGTTTCATTGTTCACCAAATGCTGGGACATGTATCTCATTTAATCCTCATATACAATCATGATATGGACACTAATATCTGGCAAATGAAGTATAGGTTTATCAAGGAAAGTGACTGTCTTAAGATCAATTTCTCTGTATTGGCAGAGTGTGAAGACTTATCCTAATCGTCTAAACCAGACCTTTGGACAGGTTGCAGTCTGAAATGTTGGTTCAATATGTTGAGTTGCAGTCTGAAATGTAGGTTCCTGGTGAGCTCATAGCTAAGAATGATCAGACACACCAAAATAAGGCAAGCACGAAAATTAGGTTTATTGAGGAGAGAAAGATAGTATTACAGAGCAAGAGCAAGATATAGGTTTATAGAGTGAAATACATATGCCACAGATGATGACCAGACCCACTGGCATAGCAAAAGAGAGCTTGGCTATGGTCTGGATCTTGTTTTATAGTGTCTGTGTAGAGAGGGACCTCCCCATGGTTCAGATGTTTATCATGGAACCTCTTTGATGGACAGCTGGAAGTTATATGTCCTGAGTCTTATTATACATGCAGATCTCCCATGAACCTCTCTGAAAGCCCATTTGATGGGGGATGGAGACGGGGGGGTTGAACCTCAGTAGCACTCACTTTCATCCCCAGGAGACCCAGAGTCCCTTGCTATCTACCTGACACTTTGTTCTCAAGTCATATACTCTTTCTACTACACACACTCAATTTCCTGATTTGGTAGAATTACGGCATCTATGACAACTTTCGCCAAAAGCATTTTTCTTCATTACTTCTAGAAGTATACAGGAAAATGAGAATTCCAAGCAGCATGTGCTACTAGCAGTCTGAAGCCGTCCACTTTTTCTTGGAGCTGTGCAGCCAAAGGCAAGTCCAGGGACTCTGCATTCTCTTCATTCTGGATGAAACATATAGGAATATGTTACAGATTAGACAGCATCTGCTCTTTGGAACATGTCAAGATCTTTGCTAGCAAATCCTACTCAAGAGTGTGATTTTCTCCTCTCTGTCTCTGTATTAAACAGTGCAGAGTAGAACAAATCAATACAAGTTACCTAGTCCATTTACGAAAATTTCCTGAAAATATTATATACATTTCTGTAGCTTTTGAAAATATGACCCTAGCTTTACCTATCTAGGTCCCCACCTTTTGCTCTTTGGCCAAGCAAAGACAGACCTGTCTTGGTGACCTTCGTTGTTTGCATCATCCTGGCACAATCTGCTGCATAGGGGGTGGAATGTACTCTTTTCAAGTAAAGGTGACCGTCCCCATTGAGGATAAATGGGGAAGGTCACCAGTTAAATTGAGGAGTGCAAACACAGTCAATATATAACTGAATTTTCTATTCTTCAAGACATTACCTTGGTATAATACCTGTTCTAACTCTCAGTAAATCCCTACTATGTGTCAAGAAATAAGCTAGACTCAATAAGAACAAAAGAGTCAAAATCATAAAAGAAGATATAAAGTGACTAAATGAAGTAATGTGTGAACACACGTTGTAAATGAGAAAGAAATGCAAACATAAGAAGTTATTTCTGCAAAAGCTTTATTTTCTTAAGCCTAAAAGAAAATATAATTTTGGGCATATTAAGATATGCTTTATTTTAGGAAAAAAAAATGTTTTAAGTCTTATGAAACAAAGGCATATTATCTATACTTATGACCTACCCAGAGTCTGTATTGTTTTAAATATTGTCTTGAAGAAATAGTCGTCTTGTGATATTTTGTGGAATCTAATCTCTTGCCTACAGAGAGAAATAGTCTTTGAATGCAAGGGAGTCGTCAGTAGCAGCACTCAATATGACAAAGCAAATGCAAACTGGGTCTAATAGCTAAAGACTTTTTGACTTTCTAAGATGTTCAATTGAACATTTAAAAGGTTTAGTCTCATATCAGTTCTAGAAAGCCCCCCTGGGGCAGGCTTAAGTAACTATGCCATTAGGCACTCAGCTGCAAATTGCCTATTAAGTCTGACTGAAACTGTAAAATTGCTTTTCACAATGCAAATTAATGTAAATAAGAACAATTGGTTACACATATCACAGGCTATCAAATTGTCTACAGATGATGCATACTTCCCCCCCCCACTCTGAATTAGCATTACTTTAAAGTTATATTTGGTAGGTTTTAACAGGCTTGGGTGTCCTTGTGATAAATTTCACAAATTCATTATAAGTAGTACCTGTGTCCTATGTAAGTTATCTATTATATGAAATACAAACCTCTTTTTATCTATGTCTGAGGGCTTTTACATTATGGTTCAGTGGATATACTGCAAACAAAAATCTTAAAGCTTTAGCACTTAGGTTATAGTAAAATCATTTAGTTGCTAGATATTATTAAAAACATTTATCTATATTTAACAAATGTATGATAAGAATGAAAAAAGTTAAAAATGGATTATCAAAATGGCATAAGTCTTCTTCAGTAATATGCACAGAGAAACTTTATTGCTATTATTATATTTATGATTATTATTATTTTGGAAATTTGTAAGTTACTTAATCTTTTAAACCCTTAGTTTCCATATCTGTCAAATGAAGGTAATAAGATGCAAGTAATAGGAGTGTTTGAGGGATTAAATAAAATGCTATGTGTTAAAGTTTAAAGGTATTTATAAACAACCCCACTCCTCCCATTTTTTTTACAGCCTAAGTTTAGAACAAATTAAGATTCAGGCAAATAGAGATGAAAATAGTACCTTTATTTTTGATAAAGCTATAGTGATAAAGACGGCTTACTAATACTCTATCCCAGAACTAAACAGACCCTCTGAATTGTTAGCAGCATTGTGTAGCACAGTAGCCTCCGTACTAGGGCAGAACCCTCCCCACCCAATTTACCACCTGGCCAAGAGCAGGTGAGAGCAGATCCTCTTTGCCTATGTCATCACAAAGGAGTACTGGCCACAGGGGTGGAAGGAGAAACTAAATATATTCTAGTGAAGCTCCCTTCACAAGGAAATAGGAAGTGAAAAAAAAAAAAAGTTCCTCCAAATGATATTTGTAAAGGAGATTATTAATAGAAATGTTGCCATTGTGACCTTAATTTATTTGTTCATTATGATTATTCTGATGACTCTGAGGAATAAGATGGACAGCAAAACCTGATGGCAGTGGAATAGAGAGGTGGTAGCCTGGCCTGTGTGCACACATTTTCTAATACTCTTAGGACTGTTGCTATAGTAATGAACAGAATTTCCAACAAGCCCTGAATAACCACGAAGGATGGTTTCAAGAAGTCCTTGCCATCTTAGGGATTAGAATTCCTTGTTGGCTATGGGCCCCAATCTGCTAATTTCTCCCTGACTATGATACTGGAGAGATTTCATACTGTAACTACAAGGTGGGACTGAATGAAACTTGAAAGATGCCACCAAGAAAAGGCATATTCTTAGCTACTATTCCCCCTTAAACACTTTATGGGTTTTCACCACCTCCTAATGCAAGTTCTCACTAAAGAATGTAGGAATACTTGCTACCATCATTTTCTCCTCAACATTAAAAAAATCTCAGAGAAAAAAATGAGACAAAAATATTTTAATTTTAATATTTATTATAATACCCATGAAGCTGTCAATTAATCAACAGTTAGTTTTAAGCACCTCCTATCATATTTTTATCATTGTGCTCAAGATAAATATGAGACAATTCTCAGCTCAATTTTGAAATAGAAGATATTAAAACAACACAGAAATATAAAAAAGTGTCTGACTTCTCAAAAAAACTATAATAAATAATATTTCCTCAATTACAATAGTTAGAGAATATAACTTCTCCATCATATAGTACCAATATCCATGTGGAAACCATCTACAGAAGTTTATTTATGAGATCATTCTAATACTATTAAATATTTTGCAGAAATGATCAAGATGTTGCTTTCAGAAAAAAATTGGTATACAGTATCAAATAAAATTTTATGTAATTCTGTGAAAGTGGCATAATTCAAGTAGGAAGGGGGTTACACAACTGAGTTTTTCTTTTCATTACCTCCATTACATCCAAACTGAAGTAGCAATATCCTACTTGGTGTCACATAAAGTGGTAAACTCACTAACAAAAAGAGGTGTCATACTGCTTTTCAAAGGATATCACAAATGCATTTTTTGGTAATCTTTACACATTTGTAAATAACTTAATATATGAAGCATAGTTTATAGTTTTATATATCTCTTTTAGTTATTCTCACATATTGTTAATCATTAAGAGTAATGCCAACCAGCAAGTAATTTTTTTGGAGCCAAAATAAATGATTGCCCAAGCCCCTGGAGGCAGTATTCAACATCCTGGCAAGGGCAACATTCACTCTTTTAAAAAAGAAAAAAAAAAAGATAAAGATTGTAGGAAGGCCAAAGAATATTGCTACCTTTGTATAAGATAGAGAAAGTCTGGAAATATCATAGCCTTGATATTTAAATTGTTATTATCATTTTTGTGTGTGTTTTGGCCTTAGAAATTAACCATCAAATGTGTTTCTGTTAGGTCCAGAGTCGAGAGAGATACACATGAAGCCTCATGTGTAACAAAATGCTGTTTGTCTTGAGCATCTGGGTGGAGACGGGTAGAGGCCTAAAGATCGTCCACCCAGAGGGAGGGGAAAGCCTAGGGGTTTCTTTTGTTGTTGCTGTTTTTAAAAAAATCTTTTTTATTTTGAAATAATTATAGATTCACAGGGTGTTACAAAGAGAGTGCGGAGAGTTCTCATGGACCCTTCACCACCCAGTTTCCCCCAGTGATGACATAATAATTACAGCGTCCTATCAAAACCAAGAGATTGACTTGGTACAGTGTGTGTGTGTAGTTTTATGTCATTTTATCACATGTGTAGGTTTGTGTCACCACCACTGTCACCAAGACACAGAACTGACCCATCACCACAAAGATGTTCCTCCTTCTGCCCTTTTGGAGTCACACCCCAGTCCCCACCACCCTAACCCCTAGCGATCATGAATTTGTTCTCCATCTTTGTAATTTTGTCATTTTGAGAATATTATATAAATGGAATTATATGTGACCTTTTGAGATTGACTTTTTCAGTCATCATAATGCCTGTGAGAGCCATCTAAGTTCTTGCTTGTATCCGTAGTTCATTCCTGGGCTGGGCGCAGTGGCACACTCAAAATCCATATATAGATATTCATAGCAGCTCTATTTGTAATAGTCCCAAACTGGAAGCCTAGGGTTTTATGGAGAGTTTTTCCAGGGGGAGTGAACAACACCTGCAGAGATAGGGGAGGAGGGTAGTAGTTTAGTCCTTATCAAGGGGAAATAGGAATGCCCGCACAGCTGTCCGTGGTCAGGGTCAGATTTACAACCTCTTGACTCTCCAGACTCCTGAAGCTATTGTTTTACCAGCCTAAGTTTTCCATTAACTGCATTCTGTCCTACACATACTTTTCGGGTTTCCATCCTAAGTCCTAAGCCAACCTAACAGTCTCTACATATGAATTCAAATTATTTTTATTAACCATCTGTAGTAAATGCTGTGGATACACACCAACTGCATGTCATTGCAAGCAATTGTTACTGTCACTGAATAGGGTAGGCCAGGAGTGCCATAGAATTAAATTTCCTGGGAGTAGGCTCAGACAATTAAAGATAGGCACCAACTTCCTCAACCCTTTGAATGTCTCATCACTGAGCAGTGTTCTGTGTTGTTTCCCACAGTTCCCCATCATATTTGAGCATTACTTGCCAACAGTCGAAACCTGCTCAGTAATACACTTTATTGAATTTCTTTCATTTTCTTTCTTCCTTACTGTCTTACCAGTGTTTCTTGGATGACCTCACAAATAAACTGCTTGTACTCAAATCTGTTTGAATGTGTTTAAGAAAAATCAGGTTGTCCAGAAATATTTTGAAATATATTCTGATGTGTCCTGAGGTCACTGATAGCTTTGCATACCATTCTGCATCAATTTGTATAAGATATAAGACCTTGTCATGGGCATGAGAATAGGTTTTTTTCTTTGTCATTGGAGGAAGACCTGAGAGTATCTTATTTTCATTGAGGTTATCAAAGATCGTATTTTCTTTAGTGGAAAAGTAGAGAGTTATACAGTATAGTCCTTTATCGAATCTTAAATATATTTTTCAGAGGATTCTGGTACATTGCCTTGCACTAAAAAGAAAAACACAGATAAAATTGGAAGTTGGTGGTCTTTACTAGTCTGAAGAAAAGATTTGAGAGCATGGAATTGGATTGAAGGTAAAAATGTATCCATTGGCAGAATATGGGAAATAGTATGTTTTGGTGACTTCCTATTTGAGCATCATTCTCTCTTCCTCTTTGCTGTTGTTGGCTGAAGAGGGTGCTCTCTGAAGAGGAGAGATCCTTGATAAGAAGCTATAGCAGGGCCAGTCCCTTAATCTCCTGAATACACATTTCCTCTTCTATAAATTGCTGATCTTGAAGCTTTCCTTTGAAGATTTACACATAATGCATCCAAATACCGAGTATCTACTGGGCATTCAACAAATGGCAAAAGTATCATCCATATGACAAAATAATCTTTTAAAGTATAAATCTTAAAATATTTTGTCTTTTCTTAACTGCAACTCTTCTTCTAATCAGGAATCATTGACATTACCTAAAGGAGAATTAGGATTGTTACTGGAGAGGAAGAGAGAGAGAGAGAAACAAGAGTCTTTTTTTTTTTAACTTCCAAATGAGTCTGTTAGGAAACAATAGAGATAGTCCAGTGGGATGTCAAGAATGGAGTTTATGCCATAGAAACAATAGATTGGACTGGGAATAGGTCAAGTTTCCAGCCCCATGTCATGCTTGTACTTAGTCACAGGGCTGTCTGCTTGCTGTTGTCTGAGAGTGCTGCTGTCTGGTAGAGACATGACAGTGACTGGGCCGAAGATTTGCTGTGCCCCACCTATGAACTAGGCCCGACTAAATACTGCCCAGCATAGTCCAAAACATCCCCACGTACCCTAAAATTGAGGATAGGAAAATCGAAAACCACAAACAAGGCAGAGTAGGACAGAGAAAGCCCCCAGGAGCTTTTTTGGGTCAACCTGGTGGTGTTCTACTTGCCATCGTTTTCATTCCTGTAACCATGTTATGTTTTCACTATTATACTTCTGTAAAATATTAATAACATAGTAGTCCTTATATTGAGTTGGATTTGCCTTTCATTCCCTATTCCAGGAACAGAAATGTGTTGTTAGAATCTTCACACAGAAGCCTTCCCCAATGTCAAATAACTCATTTGAATAAGATTTTCATATTTAAGACAAATATTTTGTGTCTTATGAAACTGATAGTGCCTTTAGACATTTCTGATGGTTTCTTAAGATAATTCTCATTACACATTTAATCTAATTTTGCTTCATCCTGACATTTTAATATTAAAAATATATTCTATTAGTTATTATGCTGTTTCTGAGACTAGTTTATTTCAATTCTATAAAATTTGCATTAGTCTCCTTTTATTAAAAGAGGTTTTATTCTCTCCTGATAAATTTGGCTTTATAAGAACTGATATTTAATGATATAATAATAGCAATTTTAAATAACTTCTTTTTCACGTGTCCATCTTGTAGGGAAGGAAAGATAATTTTCCCTCTGCCCTTCTAGTTTCTTAGCTGGGAACCATGTAACAAAAGCTGGATTAACAAGAGAGGAACAGTTTATTTACATGTATAGCTCAGATATATGGGAGGAAACTAAGAAAAAAAGTAACTCTCAAAGAAGTGGTTTATAACTCCAGTTCATTTAGTATTCTCCACAAAGGACAATAAATTTATAAAGAAATGACAAGACAAAGGAAAAGGACCTTGATTCTCCAGGAGCAGCAAATTGTGGGAAGACATATTTGGGAAACTAATGGTAAATAAAGGCCAGCTGGTAAAGCTTGTTATATAAATTTTTATAGTGCTGTCTCCAGGCTGATAAGGGCCTAATGTCATTTCTAGTGATCAACCTTTGTCCTTCTGGTAGAGGGGGAGGACGGACACCTTTGTAAGTATATGTCTTGCTTTTAGGCAAATGGTGGGAGGGCAGAGAGCTCTGCTTATATCTGCTTCTTCTCAATTCCCTCCCACTCAAAATAATCCTTATGCCAATGTGGCATATTTTGGGGTATCATATTCTGCCATCCTTCAAACTATAAAAACAATATAAAGACTTGCATTTAATCTAAAGAGTAAAAGAATATTATTTCAGCAAATCAGAAGTCAGTACTGAAACCTGTGGCAATTTGCTGATAGATCAGCATAGAATTATTTTAATATAAAACATAAGCTCTGAAAAATAATTTATAT
>CAUYMX010067845.1:0-12347 GCA_963573855.1 Lepilemur septentrionalis
AGCTGATTTCCCAAAATATATTACAACTCAGGTTGACTTATCAAGATTGGTTTTGACTATAGACATTTTGACTGTGAGCTCAGTGTCCCAGTATAGTTCTCTTTCAATTTATCTTCCTTGCACTTATATTGAGCTTCTTATTTGTGCAGATTAATGTTTTCCATCAAGTTTGGGAATTTTGGGCCATTACTTCTTCAAATATTCTTTTTCTTTCTTTCTCTTCTCTACTGTTGGAGCGCCTAGTATGCATACATTTTTATTTTTGAAGCCATCTCTTGAGGTCTCTGAGACTCTGTTCATTTTCTTCATTTATTATTCTTTTTCTCATCAGACTGGATAATTTCAACTGACTGTCTTCAAGTTCTGTGATTTTTTTTCTTCTGTGAGTTCAAATCTATGTTGAGCTCCTTTACAAATATTTTTCATTTCAGTTATTGTATTTTCAACTCCAGAATTTCTAGTTGGTTTCTTTTTATAATTTCTATCTCTCTATCAATATTCTCTGTTTGGTGAGACAGTGTTCTCATACTTTAATTCTTTAGATATGATTTTCTTTTGTTCTTTGAACATATTTATAAATAGCTCAGTTAAAGTATTTACATAGTAAGTCAAATGTCTGGACTTTCTCAGGGACAATTTCTACTTACTGCCATTTTTCCTGTGTATGGGTCACATTTTCCTGTTTCTTTGCATGCCTTGCAATTTTTTGTTGAGAACCAGACATTTTAAGTACTATAATGTGGTAACTATGGAAATTGGATTTCCTCCTTCCACAGAGTTTGTTATTGCTAATTATTGTTGTTCCTACTGTTATATATTTGCTTAGTGACTTTCCTGGATTGATTTTGTAAAGTGTGTATTCTTTGTTGTGTGTGCTTAGCTTAGTGGTCAGCTAATGATTGGATGGAGATTTCCCTGAATTTCTTTTCTTTTCTTTTCTTTTTTTCTTCTCCTCTCCTCTCCTCTCCTCTCCTCTCCTCTCCTCTCCTCTCCTCTCCTCTCCACTCCTCTCCTCTCCTCTCTCCTCCCCTCCCCTCCCCTCCCCTCCCCTCCCCTCCTCTCCTCATGCCTATAATCCCAGTGTTGTGGGAGACCTAAGCAGGAGGATGGCTCCTCCCCTCCCCTCCCCTCCTCTTTTCTTTTCTTTCTTTTCCCAGACAAATTTATCAGTGGGGGGTTGAATTCATTGAATTTCTTTTTTTTGAGACAGAGTCTCACTCTGTTGCCCGGGCTAGAGTGAGTGCCCTGGCGTCAGCCTAGCTCACAGCAACCTCAAACTCCTGGGCTCGAGCAATCCTTCTGCCTCAGCCTCCCAAGTAGCTGGGACTACAGGCATGCGCCACCAGGCCCGGCTAATTTTTTCTATATATTTTTAGTTGTCCAATTAATTTCTTTCTATTTATAGTAGAGACGGGGTCTTGCTTCTTGCTCAGGCTGGTTTCGAACTCTTGACCTTGAGTGATCCTCCCGCCTCGGCCTCCCAGAGTGCTAGGATTACAGGCGTGAGCCACCGTGCCTGGCCTAAATTCCTTGAATTTCTTGAACCAATAAATTCAGCCTTGGTTGAGGGGTTCTGTATTGCTAAGGTATGCCTTCAAAACTTCTCTAGACAGTTTACAACTCTACATTGGCCTTCAATTCCTGCTTGTGTGGAGCTTCGTGGTCAGCCAGAGATGAGAAATATGGGAATTTGTGAGCATGTGCACAGCTCTAAATATGCAGCTGGCCTTCTGGATTCCCAGGAATATGTCAGAGCTTCTCAAAGCCCCTTGTGGATTTCCTATTTTCCAGTTTTTCCTTTTAAAGTTTTTGGTCAACCCCTTGTTAGCCTGTGCTGTCTAAGACAGCTGCAAAGTTATACAGTTGCCACTGATTTTTTTCCACAAATGCTGTGGGGAAAGTGTTATTTACCGAGTGAGCTCTGAGCCAGGTCAAATACAGACAGACCCTGAGAATGGAACTTTTTAGTGAGTTACCAGATAAGTCAAATATTGACACTTTGGGGAAGCTCTAAACCCATTTTTGCCTCATTCAGTAGCTGTTTGGCTGTCAGTTTTTACAGCTGCTATGAATTGCAAGATTGTTGGTTTTCTGTTTGTATAGCCAGAAAAAAGGTGAATAGAGCATGTTAAAGCACCACAAATCTTGCCGTTCTTGCAGACTCTGCAGCCATTTTCCCCTTCCCTTTCCTTTCCTACACCTTCCCACACCCCTTACCTTACCTCTTACCTTTCTTTCCTCTGGATGTGTTGCCTAGGCTGGTCTTGAACTCCTGGGCTCAAACAGTGCTTGCTTGATTTCTGGAGTTCTGAAAAAACTGGATTTTGACAGTTTTCGATAGTATTCTTGTTGCTTTTATAGAGGAATGGATTTTCAGGGGTTTTTTACTTTGCCATTCCAGCAGTCAGCCTCCTTACAGGTTCTTTTTTCCTCTTTTGGGAGGAAATATTTTTATATCATAAAATATAAAAGTTGTAAATGTCAATGAGTTTTGACAAGATATAGAACATTTCTATCTTCCATGAAAGTTCAGTTGTGCCTCTTCCCAGTAAATCTTCCCCATCCTCAGAGGCAGTGACTGTTAAGACTTGTGTCACCATTGATTAGTTCATCCCATTCTAGAACTTGTGGAATCACATGGAGTACCTACCCTTTTTTTAAAAATCAACCTTCTTTTACTTAGTATAATATCTATGAGCTTTATTCATATTGTTATATGTATCAGTAGTTTTTTCCTTTTTGTTGTTGAATAAGAATGTTATCTTTTTTTAAATTTATTTGTTCATGGACATTTGGCACAAAGTCACAGTGGCACAAAACTTGCAGGGTGCAGGCTGCCTCTTGCCTGAGATGTCTCATCTGCATTGCCCTTTATCATCTCCCAGAAGTGGCTTTGCAGTAGCTTTTTCGGTAGAGAGCCTGTCAAAAAGACTTTTGGTAGGTAAATTCACTTCAGATTAGCTGCACCAAGTACATTTACAAATTAATGTTGGTTATGATTTCTTTGCTGTGTTAGACATTTTGCTTCTTGTCCTGGGCTTGTAAATACTTAGCCTACTTTGGCAGTGAAAGGCATATTTCCCAGTGTTTGTTTACCTTTGTGGTTATCCTCTGATTCAGATGTTGTTAAATTTTCATCTGTGCCTTTGGGACCAAACTGTTAAAATAGCAGCTCCTATCCTTTAATAAAAATCTGAATGCATGGTACTGTCTTGGCTCTATGGAAAGGAAGAAGAAATAGAGATGAATAATAGACCTTGTCCCTGCTCTCAAGAGCCTTAAAATATGCTTAGAGAGATAAGACTTAAATATTACCTTTGAAAAAAAGTTTTGATATAAGTCAGTATGTACTATGGGTATAGAACACCAGTATTGTGATTTATTGTGAAATGTTTTATAGCTACATAATGAGTAATAATAAGGTACTAAACTGTGTTTTAGAAAAAAACTTACCTATACTAACCTGAGTTAAAGTTTGTGTATTTCACATATGCATATGATTTCTTGAATGAAAGTAAAAAGAATGTAGTAACAGCTAGAATTCAGGGAATGCCCACGGGAATGAAAACATTCATTCTCTGTCACTGTAGTCAAAGGTTGATAACTGCTGGTGTAGACAAAAACAAAACCAAACCCAACTATAAGTGTTCAAAGTTGACAGTGAGCATAGTGTTGTTCTCTTATACTGAGTTTGTTTTGTACAGTCGTTAAGTAAATGATTTTATTTGCCTTTCAAAGCAATGAGTTCTAATCTTCTCATATGACCTTGTACAAGCCATTTAAATAGGCCTTTGGCTGGTCCGATGGTAGTGGGTTGATTCACAACTTCTTAACATTAGTGTCACTAAAGTTGGTTTATAACCCCCCCTTGCTAAATTTGACTGGCTTAAAAAAAAATAGGCTCTCTATTTAAATCAGAATGAAGGAGGTGGCTTATTTATCATTGGTACTGTAGAAATTGTATTAGTCTGCCGGGGCTGCCATAACAAAATACCAAAGACTGACTTATACAACAGAAATTTTACTTCTGTTGGAAATAAGGTTTGGTTCCAGCAGGGTTTGGTTTCTGATGAATGCTGTCTTCCTTGCTTGCAGATGGCTACCTTCTCATTGTATCTTCCCATGGCCTTTCCTCTGTGCCCATGCTGGGAGGGAGAGTGCTTGAGATCTCTGGTATCTCTTCTTATATGAACACTAATCCTATCTGGTCAGGGCTCCGTTCTATGATCTCATTTAACCATAACTGCTTTCTTACTTCAAATAAAGTCACACTGTGGGTTAGGGCTTCAGCATATGAATTTGGGGGACAGAGCATATATTCAGTTCATAACAGAAATGTATATACAATGTAAAATATTCAAGTTTTCCTATAGACTTGATCTTCATCAGTAGCACTAGCCAGCCGGTAGACCTGACTGTACCTTAGAACCAAGCAGACACCTAGAAATCATCAAAGATCATTTTTTTCTTGTCCTTTGACAGCTAATTATTCAATGAACCCTATTCAGTTAACTTTATTATGTCTTGAATCTGTCGTACCTTGCCTCCCTTTTTAGTTTATGCCTTTGTCTCTTGTATGAACTAATGCAATAGCCTTTCAGCTGGTCTTTATACCCTCAGTCTGGCCCCTTTTCAGTCTAATATATTGACAATGGTGTGAGTATAAATCTGATGGTTACTTCTTTGTTTAAAACTAGGAAAGGATTTTTAACATGTCTTAGAGTGTCCTATCTTAGGATTATGTTTGGATGTATATTAAACAAAATAATTGCCCAGGGTTTATGGCTCATGCCTGTAATCCTAGCACTTTGGGAGGCCGAGCTAGAAGGATCACTTGAGCCCAGGAGGTCAAGACCAGCTAGAACAACACATTGAGGCCGTGTCTGTACAGAAAATTAAAATATTAGCTGAGTGTGGTGGAGTGTGCCTGTAGTCCTAGCTACCTGGGAGGCTGAGACTGGAGGATCCGTTGAGCCCAGGAGTTTGAGGTTGTAGTGAGCTGTGATGACGCCACTGTACTCTAGCCTGGCAACAGAGCAAGACCCTGTCTCTCAAAAAACAAACAAAAGAAACACCAAAAAACAAAAATAATAATTTAAGATATAGGGGTTTATTTTTCTCATACGTAAATCTGGAGATAGGATGTGCAGGGGTTGTATGGCAGTTCCATGATCATCTAGGCTTTTGAAAAACAAACCTTTTCAACGTCACCATCCTTAACATATGGCTTTAATTCTGACCATCACTTGTAGTGTAAACTGGCTGCTGGAGAGGTAATTATTGCTTCTGAGTTCCAGGTGGGAAGAAGGGAAAAGGGCAAAAGGGCATTTGCCATCTATCTGTCACCTTTTAAGGAGACTTCTTGGAGGTCCCTCCCAGCAATTTCTGTTACATTTCACTGGCCATTTCTGGTTGCAAGGGAAACAAAAGTATAGACTTTTAGCTGGGACCATTATTACGTTGGATGAATTCCAGGTTCTCTTTTGTCTGCCAGTTACCATTCCAACCTTGCTGCTTGCAGCTCTGCTTCTTGCACCCTTTACTCCATATATCATACTACTTGCAGTTCTTTGTTTATCCATGCTACTTCATTATTTTACATATGTTTTCCCCGTATGTAATACCCTTCTGCCCTTTTTTGCCAGGTGAACCCCTACTCTTCAAGAATCCCCACCTCTTGGAAACCGTTCTTGATCCCCAGCTCAGATACAATTAATCACTCCCTATTTTGGGACTTCATTGTATTTAATAATACCTTCATGTTAATATTTCCTACTTGGTATTCCAGTTATTTTTGTTGCCTATCTTTTCTACTACATTTTGAAGTATTAGAATGCAAGAACTGTCTTGCTCATCTTGACTGTGCCTGACACACGGTAGAAATTTAAGAAATACTTGTTGAAAAAAAATCAGCTGAAAGTACAATGTGAAAGTAGCTAGGAGGAATGTTATGGTTATAGGCCACACACTGTTAGGCACTACCTCTTGGAACTATAGATAATGAATATGTATGGTATATAGACACATTGAACAATGGAATTAGAGAAAGTCCTATAATCCAAAATTGAATTCTTTGAATTTACTTAAAACAAACTTTAAACAGAATTAGTCTTCATAGCTCTCCCTTGAAAATGGATTTTTGTAAGTGGATTTTTTTTTTTTTTTTTTTTTGGAGATTATGCTTTCCCCTCTCCTGTTTTTTTTTTTTTTTGAAACAGTGTCTCACTCTCTTGCCCAGGCTAGAGTGAGTGCCGTGGTGTCAGCCTAGCTCACAGCAACCTCAAACTCCTGGGCTCAAGCAATCCTTCTGCCTCAGCCTCCCAAGTAGCTGGGACTACAGGCGTGTGCCACCATGCCCAGCTAATATTTTTTATATATTTTTAGTTGGCCAATTAATTTCTTTCTATTTTTAGTAGAGACAGGGTCTCGCTCTTGCTCAGGCTGGTTTTGAACTCCTGACCTTGAGCAGTCCGCCCGCCTCGGCCTCCCAGAGTGACTCCCTCTCCTTTTTATAAAAATGTATGACAAAACAATAACTCTAGCTCTGTTTTATCTTTTCTTTCCCAGCGATAGCATATCCATTCCCTTATTAAGTCATACTTCATTGTAGAAGTCAAGTTGACTATGGGAACGGAGAAATTTTTCATGTAAATTTCAGAAAGAATAGCCTAGTCTAGACAGCCTCAGATCAGGGAGTCTCTCAAAGCTGGCCTGATTTTATCTTTTTTTACCTTTTAGTACCTTTGTGCTCCCTCCCTCCTTCCCTTCTTTTTCCTTCCTTCCACCCTCCCTTCCTCCCTTTCCTTCCTTCCTTCCTTTTCTCTTTTTTGGATAAATCTTAGATACTGAAGTTCTTTGTGAAGAAATAGGTCACAATCCCCTCTCCCCTCCCTTTTTTCCTAAGGCTAGGTTAGTCCCAATTTCTGAAATGGTGCCTTAGATGTAATACAGATGGAACTTTGTCTTTCCTAATGAGGTAGCAAGTCACATGGCTTTGTTCTATCTCTTCTCCTCCCACTTGATTTTGTGGCTTTTCTAAGGTGTTAGGTTGGAAATTTAAATCTTTAGTTTAGCCTTAGCTTTGCCTAGACACAATCCTCTATAGTAGTTTAGTATTCCTAAGGGATAGTTGTACAGTTTGACTGCTTTAAAGCCAAGTTTTTTGTTTGTTTGTTTGTTTTCTGAAATGGTCTTGCTCTGTTGCCCAGGCTAGAGTGGGCATTAATAGCTCACTGCAACCTCACACTCCTGGGCTCAAGCCATCTTGCTGCCTCAGCCCCCCTAGTAGCTAGGACTACAGGCACATGCCATCATACCTGGCTATTTTTTTTTTTTTTTTTGGTAGAGACAGGGACTCGCTATGTTGCCCAGGCTGGTCTCAAATTCCTAGCCTCAAGTGATCTTCCTGCTTTAGCCTCCTTAAATATGTTGGGATTACAGGTGTGAGCCACTGTGCCAAGCTAACTTCTTTAGTAGCAATTCTTTTTTGTGGAAGTATCATTGTGTTAAGTATTTATGTAGCTAACCTGTCTTGCAGGGGTTAGTAAATATTTAAAAGGGGAGTATATAATCTAGAATTCTTTAGGTGTCTGTGGAAAAAAGAAAACCCAATATAAACATACTACTTAGTATTCATGTATATAGCAGATTATATTTTCAAAAGATGGTCATGACAATATCTCCCACCCTACATGCTTCTTACAATGTGACTTTGACACTTCTCCATTAAGAGGTATAATTTATGGTCTCTCCCTTTGAATCTAGGCAGGCTTGTGACTACAGGAAAAAATAACAATCCTATTATTTTAATTTTTAAAATTAGGGATAGCAATATTGATTTCTTTTCTTTTCTTTTCTTTTCGTTTCGTTTCGTTTTCTTTTGTTTTCTTTCGACAGAGTCTTGTTCTGTTGCCTGGGCTGGAGTGCAGTGGCATCACCATAGCTCACTGCAGCCTCAAACTCCTGGGCTCAATCCATCCTCTTGCCTCAGCCTTCCAAGTAGCTGGGACTATAGGACTTGCGCCACCATGTCCGGCTAAGTTTTTTATTTTTCATATAGATGACATCTCCGTATTGGGCTAGTCTTGATCTCCTGGCCTCAAGTGATCCTCCTGCCTTGGCCTTGCAAAGTGTTAGGATTTCAGGCATGAGCCACAGCGTCTAGGCTAAAACTTTATTAACTTTCTTATTTTATTTTCCTCACATTCTCAGTTTTGTTGCTACATTTCTGTTTCCTGCATCATTTCCTTCTTTGGCCATATAGCTGATGGTCGTCTTTTGGTTAAAGAGATCTCAAACAAAAAACAATTGACCCTTCTTCCTTTTCTGTTATCAGATAATGAAATAAAATGAGAAGTGGTGAGTTTGTATGGGGGGTGATATATTTCCCTCTAGACTTTCTTTTTCAAAATGTAAACATTATCAGTGTGGAATATTGTGTCTATATGAACACTGAACACTTAATAGAACTTTTAAAGCAGATTTAGTTTTTCAGCAGCTTCTGGATTTGAATTATCAATTAAAAAATTTTAGACCATATTATACTTCTTTTACACTCTGACCAGAATAATTCTAACTTTCTGAAAAAGTTAAAGTTAGCATATTTTTCACCTCTTAGATATTCCTCCCACTTCTCTTCCCATATTCGCTCTTGCAGTGCCCACACCCTATATCCTCTCCAACTGTACTCTAAGCATTCCTAACACCTTCTGACCTCTATGCCATTGCTTACTCTTTTCCTGCCACTTTATGTGTTCTCTCTGTCTCCCTGTCTTGATTTTTAATCCTCTAACACAAGAACTGCCACCTTTTAATGAAATGTCATCTCTTCCCTACTCCCATAGCATTTGTTTATACCCCTTAGGCTATTTATTACTTTTTACTTTGTTTTATTATTATGCTCATTATACATTCATTTATTTAACATTTGAATCCCTGGGCCTCCAGAGATTCTGATGACAGTATTCCCTCAGTATCCATGGGGGATTGGTTCTAGGATGCCCATGGAATACAAAATCCAGGCATGTTCAAGTCCCTTATAAAAGTGGCATAGTATTTGCATATAACCTATGCACATCCTCTTATATACTTTAAATTATCTCTAGATTACTTATAATGCCTAGTATAATGTAAATGCTATATAAATAGTTGCTGTATTATGTTTTAAAATTTTTATTTTTTTCAAATATTTTCTATCTGAAGTTGGTTGAAACTGCAGATGTGGAACCCATTGATAAGGAGAACCAGCTGTACTGGTTTGGTGCAGTCTGGACATCAGTATTCTTTAATTGCTCATCAGGTGATTTCACTTGTATAGCCAGAGTTAAGAACTACTGGAATAGTGGTGATCATTTCATAATGCATATATATATCAAAACATCAAGTTGTATACCTTAAATATATACAATTCCTATTTGTAAATTATACTTCAAAAAAGCTAAAAAAAAAAAAAAAAGAGAGAGAGAGAGCTACTGGAATAAAAGTATAACACAGTGCTTGGCTTGTAATATGCACTCAAATATTTCACAAAATACATTCTGTTCATTTTTCGTGGTATTTCATGTAGTTGTATGGACTACTCAGAATGTGCTTGGATTATTTTTATAACCAGAAATTGCTAGACAAACAAAACTGTGAAATGTTTGTTCTGCTCTTGTTTGCATTTTAAGACAAACAAAAAATACACTCTAGAGAAGTCTTGCATTTTGTGAACTCTGAACTAGTTTTATATTTGATTGTGGGTTAAATAGAATAAGCCCAATAGTCCAATTCTTTCTTTTCTTTTCTTTTTTTTTTTTTTTGAGACATAGTCTTGCTTTGTTGCCTGGGCTAGAGTGCTGTGGCCTCAGCCTAGCTTATAGCAACCTCAAACTCCTGGGCTCAAGTGATCCTCCTGCCTCAGCCTCCCAAGTAGCTGAGACTACAGGCTCACACCACCACACCCAGCTATTTTTTTTCTGTTTTTTTTTTTTTTTTTTTTGGTGGGGTCTCGCACTTGCTCAGGCTGGTCTTGAACTCCTGACCTCAAGTAATCCTCCTGCCTCTGGCTCCCAGAGTGTTAGGATTACAGGCATCAGCTACCACGCCCGGCCATAAATGGAACAAGCCCAATTCTTAAATCTTCTGTTACAAAGTAGTCTTCATAAGATGTATGTATCATTATCCTCCTCCCTGCCCCCCAAATCCATGGTTTTGCTTTTTGTGGTTTCAGTTACCTTTGGTCAGTTGTGGTTCAAAAATATTAAATGGAAAATTCCCGAAATAAACAATTCCAAAGTTTTAAATTGTACGCTGTTTTGAGTAGTGTGATGAAATCTCACTCACACGGTCCCTTGAGTATCATCCTTTCTTTTTTTTAATTTACAAAATATTTTTAGATTTTTAGATCATAGCTTCCTGCAGCCTTGAACTCCTGAGCACAAGGGAAATGATCCTCCTACCTCAGCTTCCCAAGTAGCTAGGACTACAGGTGTGGGCCATCATGCCCAGCTATTTTTCTTTTGGTAGAGATGGGGTCTCGGTATGTTGCCCAGGCTGGTCTCTTAACTCTTAGTCTCAGGCTCTCGCTTTGACTTCCCAAAGTGTTGGGATTATAGCTGTGAGCTACCCTACCCACCCTCAGACTTATTTTTTTACTTACTTATTTTTGAGACAGGGGCTTGCTCTGTTGCCCAGGCTAGAGTGGAGTGGCATCGTCATACCTCACTGCAACCACAAATTCCTGGGCTCAAGAGATCCTCCTGTTTCAGCCTCCTAAGTAGCTGGACTACATTTGTGTGCTACCATACCTGGCTAATTTTTTTTTTTTTTTTGAGACAGAGTCTCACTCTATTGCCCGGGCTAGAGTGCCGTTGCGTCAGCCTAGCTCACAGCAACCTCAAACTCCTGGGCTGAAGCGATCCTCCTGCCTCAACCTCCCAAGTAGCTGGAACTACAGGCATGTGCCACCATGCCCGGCTAATTTTTTCTAGATATTTTCAGTTGGCCAGTTCAGTTATTTCTATTTTTTTTTTTTTTTTGAGACAGAGTCTCACTCTGCTGCCCGGGCTAGAGTGAGTGCCATGGCGTCAGCCTAGCTCACAGCAACCTCAAACTCCTGGGCTCAAGTGATCCTACTGCCTCAGCCTCCCAAGTAGCTGGGACTACAGGCATGTGCCACCATGCCCGGCTAATTTTTTCTGTGTATTTTTAGTTGGCCAATTAATTTCTTTCTGTTTATAGTAGAGACGAGGTCTCGCTCTTGCTCAGGCTGGTTTCGAACTCCTGACCTTGAGCGATCCGCCCGCCTCAGCCTCCCAGAGTGCTAGGATTACAAGCGTGAGCCACCGCGCCCGGCCCA
The DNA here is from genome assembly GCA_963573855.1 of Lepilemur septentrionalis. NCBI lineage: Eukaryota > Metazoa > Chordata > Mammalia > Primates > Lepilemuridae > Lepilemur > Lepilemur septentrionalis. Next base: position 11,339 of record CAUYMX010067845.1, read on the forward strand.
GAGACAATTTTTAAAAACTGTGTCACTATTTCTGTTTTTAGCTTCTCTTGTGGTTACTTCCGTAGATTAATAATGTTTAGACTTTGTTTCCTTGATTTATCAATTTTAGATAATATCTGTGGATTTTTTGTATGAAAAATAAGAATTTCATTCACTTTTTTTACCCCCTCCTCTCTCTGTCATTATTTCGTATTTATATTATTTTGAAAGTCTTTTATTATCTTTATAATTTTAAATGATAATATTTTATTTTTTGATCTGTCAACTTCCCATAGGGTGTCTTAACTTGCCATTTGGAAAATGGGGTTATAAATGTTTCCTCTTTCTATACTTCCCTCTTTCTATATTCTACCTTCTGACATCTATACTTTACTGATACAGTGTCAAGGTAAATAGATTAACATTTATATTCTGTCCTCCATTCACCATCAAGTATTATGTGCTTATGTTTTTTTTTTAAGGGCAAAGGACTTAACTGTACATTTTGCTTTAGGGTTTGGATTTAGTTCACAAAAATTGAATATGGCTGCTGTGCTTATCTTTATGTTTAGATTCCTGTTATTACTGCATTACCTTTCTATGTCTTCTATAAGAGTATGTTCAGATTCATAACTGAATGATTACTCAAAGTTTTTGTATCCTTTAAAAGGTAAGGAAATAATTTGGTATGTACTTGAAGACTTGGTTTAGTAAATCATCTGTTTACTCACTTATTCAATAGATACTTATTGAATACCAGACTTATCATAGCAGCGCTATAAAAGTGAAAAATTGGAAACAACCTAAATGACTGACTTTAGGGGATCTGTAAAATAACTACTATGCATTTTTGCAGGGAATCCTCTGTAAATGTTTTTAAAATGATGAAAAATGAGCCGGGCGCGGTGGCTCACGCCTGTAATCCTAGCACTCTGGGAGGCTGAGGCGGGCGGATCGCTCAAGGTCAGGAGTTCGAAACCAGCCTGAGCAAGAGTGAGACCCCGTCTCTACTATAAATAGAAAGAAAGAA
>CAUYMX010067847.1:0-18429 GCA_963573855.1 Lepilemur septentrionalis
TTTTTAGTTGGCCAATTAATTTCTTTCTATTTATAGTAGAGACGGGGTCTCGCTCTTGCTCAGGCTGGTTTCAAACTCCTGACCTTGAGCAATCCACCCGCCTCGGCCTCCCAGAGTGCTAGGATTACAGGCGTGAGCCACTGCGCCCGGCCCCCAGTGAATATTTTTTTACGTAGCTCTCTAGGATATTCCTAGTGGAAATTGGGCAAAGAGAACACTGAATTTGTAATTTTGATAGTTATTACCAAATTGCTTTCCAAGGAGGTTATATGACTTTATACTCCTATCAGCAATGTATGGGAGTGACTTTGTTAAGTACACCTTTGATAACACAGTGTATCATTCACTCTATTCAACAAATATCTTGGAGCTGGGCTGGTGGCACACACCTGTAATCCCAGTTACCCCTGGAAGGGTTGTTTGAGCCCAAGAGTTCAAGACCAACTTGGGCAATTTGGTGAGACCCCATCTCAAAAAAAAGAAAAAAAAATATCTTGGGCAATTACCAAATGACACGTAATATTCTAAAAGATGGAGATGCAGCAGTGGATAATACAAAGTCCCTGGATTCACGGAGATTAGAGGTTAAAGGAAAAGACAATGTCAGCAAGTGCAGGATGAGGGATGAAAGTGATGCAGGGATTATTTTGGACAGGAGTGTCAGCACTCCTTTTTGATTCTTGCTCCTCTGACAGGTGAAAAATACTATCATATAATTTTAATTTGCATTCCTCTATTATGAGTGACTTTTTTCAAAAAAAATTTTTTTTTTTTTGAGACAGAGTCTCACTCTGTCGCCCAGGCTAGCGTGCTGTGGCATCAGCCTAGCTCACAGCAACTTCACACTCCTGGGCTCAAGTGATCCTCCTGCCTCAGCCTCCCGAGTAGCTGGGACTACAGGCATGCGCCACCATGCCCGGCTAATTTTTTCTATATATTTTTAGTTTGCCAATTAATTTCTTTCTATCTTTTTTCAGTAGAGACAGGGTCTCGCTCTTGCTCAGGCTGGTTTCAAAGTCCTGACCTTGAGCAATCCACCTGCCTCAGCCTCCCAGAGTGCTAGGATTACAGGCGTGAGCCACCATGCCTTGCCTCAAATGTTTTAAGAAATCTCTGTGTCTTCTTTTATATGATTTGTCATTTATATCATTCACCTCTCTTTCTGTTGTGTTGGGCCAACCAGGAGTGGAGGCAGCCAGGAGTGGGACTACAGGCATGTGCCGCCATGCCCGGCTAATTTTTTCTATATATTTTTTAGTTGTCCAGCTAATTTCTTTCTATTTTTAGTAGAGATGGGGTCTCGCTCTTGCTCAGGTTGGTCTCAAACTCCTGAGCTCAAACGATCCGCCCGCCTTGGCCTCCCAGAGTGCTAGGATTAGAGGTGTGAGCCACCACCTGCAGCCTGGATTTGTAGTTCTTTAATAAAGAAATTAGTTCTTTGTTTAGGATATAACTTGTAAATATTTTTCTAAATTTGTTACTGTATATTGTCTTCTTAATGGTGTTTTGCCACATTTTCTTTCTTATTTCTTTTTGTAAATTTCTTTTTATTTATTTTTAGAGACAGGGTCTCGCTGCATGGCTTATGTTGGCCTCCAACTCCTGGGCTCAAACAATCTTCCCACTTTAGCCTCCAGAGGTAGCTGGGACTAGAGGCAAGGGTCACCATGCCCAGCTTTCTTTCTTTATTTAGGTTTTCACCTCTTGTTCTTTGAAAGTTATACATTCTTTTCGAAGTTACCTTTAAATTTTCAACACATGTATTTGTCCTAAAGTCTATTTTTCTTTACCTGTATGCTTTTCTATTTTTAATCTAAAGTAGAAAATACTTAGAATTTTGGGCCTCGATTCCAACTGTTATAATTTATAAGACATTTTAGTTTAATATTACATAAAACATTTGTTAGTTATGCAACACAGTTGCTCCTTGACTTCCAATAGGGTATATCCCAATTGTACGATAGAGTACAAGCTTGCTGCCACTGCCCAGCATCATGAGAGAGTATCATATTGCATATTGCTAGTCCAGGAAAAGAACAAAATCTATTATTTGAAGTACAGTTTCTACTGAATACACATCACTTTTGCACCATAATAAATCAAAAAATCGTAAGTCAAACCATCATAAGTCAGGGACTATCTGTAATTGATTTTAGGGTACCATGATTCAAAATATTATTTCCCATTTCAGTGCTCAAGTCACACCTTGCTTATCTATCATGGTTTGTTCTTTGCATATTCCTTTAGTCCTTTTAAAAAAAGCATATTATATTGGAAAATAATGTCAACTGCAGAATCTATATTAACTTTTTTTCCCTAGCCAATACTGGGCCTTCTTTGTTACAGCTTTTGTCTCTCTTTTTACCCCCACATTATTTTATTCATTCCATGCTGCAGAGCAAAAAGATTACTGGATGATACAGATGCTATAAGTAGTGTTTGTAAAGAACTTGCTATATTTCTTACAACAGATATTGTTGGACTCTCTTTGCCAGAGCATGTCTGAGTGGGCAGCTCAGTATACTAGTTCTCAAGGAAACACAGTCAGCTTTGGAACTACACTTGGTCTTTAGAAGCAACTTCAGTTGGCAGCAGTCATACAAAGGAATCATAAAACTATCATAAAATGGACATTTTGTCATTTGGTGGCTATGCAAATAGGAAACTGGGCAATAATGCTAAGTGGTATAGCAAGCCTCTTGGGGGTGATACTGGGTACTTTGCTTTCACTTTTATTTTAAGCGCAGTATTTTCATAGGGATTTGCTAAAGAATTAAAAAGGTTTTTATCTTTTAGGGGGAAAAAACCCCAATGTTGACCAAAATCTCCATACACTAGAATAACATAAGAACCTTACAACACTTTCACTTAAATTATACACTCGGCGGCATTTCCCTGGAACTGAAGGGAAGGTCATCAAATTAGGTCATCAAATATGAAATGTCCAATTTCAAATCAAAAAGCATAGTTTATTATATCTCAAACAAGAAGCAGTACAATAACCAAAGTATGCACCTAAACTATCGACACAGTTTTGCCATCTATAGCTGATTTACACCAGCAGCGAAGAAGCCTAGAGAGCGAGTGGCTACGGAATCACAAAAGGCATTTTCCATAGCTTGTTGAGAATTGAATGTTTTTCCTTGCAAGAAGGGGTCTAAAGCCTAGAAGAAGTGGTAGTGAGTTGGTGCAAGGTCTGGTGAATACGGTGGATGACAGTTTCCAAATCCAGCTGCTATAGTTTGAGCAGCGTTGTTTGTGCGACATGTGGTTGAGCGTTATCTTGTAAGAAGATTGGCCTGTCTCTATTGACTAATGTCAGCTGCTTAATCAAAAGCATCCTTATCATTTCATCCAAGCTGTAATTGACTAACCAGTTTTCATGAAGCTGTAGTGGATAACACCAACACTGGACCACCAAACTGATACCAAACAAAGGATGTGGCTAATGAACGCACAGTATGTTGACGATTTGAGAAGTTTCATTCTGGTGATTTTAATCTTGAACATGAGCCATGTGGATGACCTGAGACCAAAGTGGATAAAGATGAGCTGAAAGCTGTAGTGGAAGCAAAACCATTTCAACCTACACATGAATTAGCAGCAAGGTTTGACATTACTATTCCAACAATATTGGACTATTTGAAACAAATCAGCAAGGTAAAGAAGCTGGATAGATGAGTTCCGTATGAATTAAACGAGCATCAGAAGAAAAATCGTCTCAAAGCTTGCCTTTCTTTGTTGTCACAACACCGTATTGTTACGTGTGATAAAAAATGGATTCTTTTTAACAATCACAAGTGTTTGGCAGAATGGTTGGATAAAGATGAAGTGCCAAAACACGGTCCAAAACCACATATTCATCAAAAAAAGCTAATGGTGTCAGTTTTGAAAAGAATAAAATATTTAGGAATAAATTTAACTGGCTGGGCGCAGTGGCTCACATCTCTAATCCTAGCACTCTGGGAGGCTTAGGTAAGAGGATTGCCTGAGGTCAGGAGTTCAAGATCAGCATGAGCAAGAGCCAGACCTGATTTCTGTAAAAAATGGAGAAAATATTCAGGCGTGGGGACATGCATCTGTAGTCTCAGCTACTCGAGAGGCTGAGAGGCAGGAGGATCACTGGAGCCCAGGAATTTGAGATTGCAGTGAGCTATGATCACACCACTGCCCTCATACCTGGGCAACAAAAAAACAAGAAACAAAACCTATTCGAGGCAGATATCCTTTCTCCTCATGATTTTCTTAATGGTGTCTGGGAACTTGTCTTCTGCCTTGTGGTCGGCAGAAGCTGCTTCTTCTGTTATCTTGTCATTTTTAAAGCCAAACTTCTTTCTAAAATTATCAAACCCTCCTTTGCTGGCATTAAGTTCTCTACCTTTAGATGCTTCACCTTCCTTTTGCTTTAAGTTGTCATATAATAATTTCACTCTTTCTCAAATCATATTATAGTCTATAGGTATGCCTTTCTTATACCAATACTACACCAACATAAAAGCTGCATTTTCTATTCTTTATTTTTTTTACTCTATTTTCACCCTTTCCATGATTGACAAAAGCTGCATTTTCAATACTAGATAAAAAAGTGTTCTGCAAAAAGTGCAAGGTTTTTGTGCCTACTGGCATAGTTTCATGAATTTCCTTTTCTTTTTTTTTTTACAATGGTGATAGAAAAATACAAAATTCCCCACCACACACAGAGAAATATTGTGCTAGCTGGGAGTGCTCAATAAAATTGTTACAATATAGATTAAACAAATATCAGAGATAACTACAAGGTACAGGAGATGTGCTTTAGCTCTTTCCTTACTGATAGGCAACTGGGTTAAACCAGCCTTAACTGCTTGAGAACTGCCTTAACTGTCCTATAGTACCTTTAGCTAATTGTAAAACTAAAATCCCTGGTTTAAAGTGACACCATGGGTAGGCCAGGTGGATCTTACTCTTGGGAGAATTCCTGTGTCACCCAGGAGTGAGTGCCCTGTGTAAATAAGCTCTAATAAACACATTTAACTCGACAAGCTGGACTTGTCTGAGTCATTCTTTGGTCTCTTGACTGCATCTCAGTTTGGAAGGCGGTCTTTCTATAATGTCCCAGGATTTTCCTGAAACAAATGGTCCTTATACTGGATTCATTTATCTCAAAATGGTGGGCAACTGCAGCTGCTGACCTCAATCTACAGTATATATTAAGTAATTTAACTTTTTCTTGTAATGTCATGACTTTTTTCTGCTTCTTGGGAGCACTTCCAACATCTCTAGGGGCACTTTGTATGGGTTCTATGGTGTTAATCAAAGTTTACAGTATTGCACTAAACACAATGAAAAATATATGAGAACATGAGAGATCACTTTTTACTATAATATGCAAATTACTATAGAGACAACTGCTCAAGGAGAGATGATTAGCATCACATGGTGTTTGAAGTGGATACTCCCAATACTTGAGCTCACTGCAATAGCAAAAAGACATGGTTATGAAATTATTACAGAAGTACAGTATGTACTACAGTTAATTTTATGCAGTTATGATTTAATATTGCATTTTTACATTTATATACATTTCTCTCTACTGAAAATGGTGCCATGTATGGTCTGTAAGTGTTTTTGTATGTAAGCTTTGATAAATTTTAACTTTTTATGATGAGCCTGGGCAATATAGCAAGACCCTGTCTCAAAAAAATTTTTTTTAGCTTTTTATATTTGTATATATTTTATGGTAGTAAATGATAAAATAGACCAGTATCTACATATATTTTATGCATTCATGACATACTTTTTAAAAAATTTTTTCATTATTTCTAGGCTACATGGTTCATCTATCTTTTCAAATTGTCATAAATCTTGAAAAGATTTTCATATATATATATATATATATATATATTTTTTTTTTTTTTTTTTTTGAGACAGAGTCTCACTCTGTTGCCCAGCCTAGAGTGCTGTGGCATCAGCCTAGCTCACAACAACCTCAAACTCCTGGGCTCAAGCAATCCTTCTGCCTCAGCCTCCTGAGTAGCTGGGACTATGGGCATGTGCCACAATGCCCGGCTAATTTTTTCTGTATATTTTTAGTTGCCCAATTAATTTCTTTCTATTTTTAGTAGAAACAGGGTCTTGCTCTTGCTCAGGCTGGTCTCGAACTCCTGAGCTCAAACGATCTGCCCGCAATTATAATTTGATGGGCAACAAAACAATTTTGAAAGCAAAGCATCTGTATATTTTTATAATGAATTGCAGTAAAAACAACATGATATCAGCCATTTATGATCGAACGTTTTAGTCTTACTTGAAAGTTTGTTTCAATCTGATTAATTAACCAAATGTATTGTTTAGCTCCATCTTCTTAAGTCTTCTCCATCCTTAGTCCAGAGAAGTGATTTAGAACATAGTACCTGAAGAAACAAAAGTATTTTTTGGTTCAGATGAAATGCTTTATAGTATCTTGTTAGTTATAGTTAATACTCTGTTTAAAAGGAGAATCAAAAGACACACATATGGCCAACAGGTACATGAAAAAATGCTCAATATCACTAATCATCAGGGAAATACAAATCAAAACCACATGAGATACCATTTTTCTCCAGTTAGAATGGCTGTGATTAAAATCCAAAAAAATAACAGATGTTGTCAAGGATTTGGAGGAAAAAAAAAAACAAAACGAAAAGGGAACTCTTATACACTGTTGGTGGAAATGTAAATTAGCACAGCCACTATGGAGAATAGTACGGAAATTTTTCAAAAAACTAAAAATAGAACTACCATAGTATCCAGCAATTCCAGTACTGGGTATTTATGCAAAGAAAAAGAAACCAATATATCTCCCAGGAGAAACCAGGGGAGGAAAAATAAAAAAAAGAAAAAAAAAGAAACCACTATATGAAAAAGACATCTGCAGCCCCATGTTTACTGCAGTGCTATTCACAATAGCAAAGATATGGAATCAACCTAAGTGTTTATCAGTGGATGAATGGATAAAGAAAACATTGTATTTATACACAATGGAATGCTATTCAGCCATAAAAACAGAATGAAATCATGTCTTTTGCAGCAACATGGATGGAAATGGAGGTCATCATGTTAAATGAAATAAGCCAGACACAGAAAGACAAATATCACATGTCCTCACTCATGTGGGAGCTAAAAAAGTTATCTCATGGAGGTGGAGTAGGATTATAGATACCAGAGACTGGGAAGGGTGTTGGCGGGGAGGGAGAGGGAATGAAGAGAGGTTGGTTAATGGGTACAAACATACAGTTAGATGGAAGGAATAAGTTCTAAAGTTTGATAGAAGAGTTGGGTAAGTGTAGTTAACGTTTTGCATACTTACAAGATAGCTAGAAGAGAGGACTTGAAATGTTTCCAACACAAAGAAGTATTTGAGGTGATGGATATCCTTAATACCCTGACTTGATCATTACACATTCTATGCATGTGACAAAATATCACATGTGCCCCATAAATATGTAGAAATATCAGGTATCAATAAAATCAATGTTTCAATTTTTTTTAAAAAATAGAAGGAGACTTATTTCTAAGGGTGTATTTTTCCTTACTCTATTTCTGCACCATTCACCACAGTGAGGGCAGTAAGGCACTTCCAGGACTCAAAGTTATACAGTAAGCATATAATTGTTAAGAGGTAAGATTAGCAGAAATCAGACTAAAAGCCAGGAAGTATTCTTGGTGAAAAACAGCAAGGGTAGGCTAAAAAAATATAAAGAAATCTTGACTGAAAAGGCACTAGCATTATTAACAATGAGTAACATCACTGAACAAAAAGGGGAGGCCTGGCCTGCACTATGGCAGGCAGGAGAGCCAAGCAAGGAGTGGCCCCAGGACCAGGCTGACAGCAGAGACCTGGTAGGCCTTGTTTGTTCTCTCCAGCTACTAGCCCCATAGCAAGCAGTGTCTGGTGTCCTGCATGATTGCAGGAATATTCCAAATGTGGGGACGAAAACATATGGTACTTATAGCCCAATGCTACCAGCTATTACGATGATCCATCTTGACTAAAAAGTAAAGAGGAAGATGTTGAATCTAGGAAGTGGAGGATACAGCCCAGGAGAACAGGAAGGGGGGATGCTGGAAGACAGCTGAGGCCCAGTCCAGTTTGGAGAGGAGACTGAGGGCTCCAGGAGGGAGCTTTCCCAGGGGAAAAAATTAGGATTTAGGCAGGGCGCGGTGGCTCATGCCTGTAATCCTAGCACTCTGGGAGGCCGAGGTGGGTAGATCGCTCAAGGTCAGGAGTTCGAAACTAGCCTGAGCAAGAGCAAGACTCCATCTCTACTAAAAATAGGAAGAAATAATTGGCCATCTAAAAAGATATAGAAAAAATTAACCGGGCATGGTGGCGCATGCCTGTAGTCCCAGCTACTAGGGAGGCTAAGGCAGGAGGCTCGCTTGAGCTCAGCAGTTTGAGGTTGCTGTGAGCTAGGCTGATGCCACAGCACTCTAGCCTGGGCGACAGAGTGAGACTCTGCCTTGAAAAAAAAAAATCAGGATTTAACAATTGATACTACCTTTGGTACTTTGAAACAACTTAAAGCAGAAATGGGCTGGACACAGTGGCTCACACCTATAATCCTAGCACTTTGGAAGGCTGAGGTGGGAGGATCACTTAAGGCCACTTAAGTTCAAGATCAGCCTGGGCAATAGCAAGACCCTGTCTCTACAAAGAATACAAAAATTAGCAGGCATGGTGGCGTATCCCTGTAGGCCCAGCTACTTGGGAGCCTGAGGTGGGAGGATTGCTTGAGCCCAGGAGTTTGAGGCTGCACTGAGCTAAGATTATGCCACTGCACTCCAGCCTGGCAATGGACTGTCTCTTAAAAAAAATTAAAATTAAAAAATAAAATAGAGGCTGGGCGCAGTGGCTCCTACCTGTAATCCTAGCACTCTGGGAGGCTGATGTGGGAGGATCACTTGAGTTCAGGTGTTTGAGACCAGCCTGAGCAAGAGCAAGACTCTGTCTCTACTAAAAATAGAAAAATTAGTCGAGTGTGGTGACCCATGCCTGTAGTCCCAGCTACTTGGGAGGCTGAGGTGGGAGGATAACTTGAGCCCAGGAGTTTGAGGTTGCTGTGATCTACAGTGACACCATTGTGCTCTAGTCTAGCCAGGATGACAGAGTGAAAGTCTGTCTCAAAAAAATTATCATTTTAATTATTTTTAAGTATATGTACATACAGTGGAATATTATTCAGCCATCAAAAGAAGTACTGATAATGAGGTACTGATACATACTGTAACACGGATGAACCTTGAGAAAAGTATGCTGACAGAAGCCAGGCACAAAGGCCACATATTATGTGATTCAATTTATATGAAATATCCAGAATAAGCAAGTCCATAGAGACAAAAAGCAGATTAGTGATTGCCAAAGGCTTGGGGGAGAGGAAATGGAGAGTCGCTGCTTAATGAGTAGGGGGTTTCCTTTCAGGGTGATAAAAATAGGAAATGGTGAGGGGATGGGCAGGTGGCGCATGCCTGTAACCCCAGAGACTCTGAAGGCTGAGGTGGGAGGATCAGTGAACTATGGTCTTGCAGTGAACTATGATGGTGCCACTGAACTCCAGCCTGGGCAACAGAGCAAGACTTCTTCTCTAAAAAAATAATATAATAAAATAATAAAAGGAAAAAATTAAAAAAAGAAAATGATGATGGTTGTACATTGTGAATGTACTAAATGCCACTCCATGGCACAGTTTAAAATGGTTAGTCTATTGACCACAATGTAATATATTAATGTAAAAAAATTGTACTTATACCCCATGAGTATACACAAATAAAAAATAAATGGTAAAAAAAGTAAAATGGTTATTGTATCCCACATGTATTTTACCACAATAAACAATATTGACTGGAAGGGTGCTCAAGGAAACATTTGGAGGTGACATTAGTGTCCTATATGTTGTTTTGGGTGATGGTTACACAGGTGTATACATTTGCCAAAAGTTGTTGAACATTGAAAATCTGTGCATTTTAGTGCATGTACAATATAATTCAAATTAATGAAAAGAGCTAAAAGCAGATGCATCTGAGGAACAGGGGGGAAGGTTACAAGGGGACTACTTTTTTGATCGTAAGGCTTATGTATTACTTTTAAAAAACTGTGTACAGTAATTTGGCAAAAATTACAATGTGATTTAAAATTTCCCCATTCTGGGCCGGGCGCAGTGGCTCACGCCTGTAATCTTAGCACTCTGGGAGGCCGGGGCGGGAGGATCGCTTAAGATCAGGAGTTCGAAACCAGCCTGAGCTAGAGCGAGACCATCTCTACCAAAAATAGAAAGAAATTAATTGGCCAACTAAAAATATACAGAAAAAATTAGCTGGGCATGGTGGCACACGCCTGTAGTCCCAGCTACTCAGGAGGCTGAGGCAGAAGGATCGCTTGAGCCCAGGAGTTTGAGGTTGCTGTGAGCTAGGCTGACGCCATGGCACTCTAGCCCGGGGCAACAGAGTGAGACTCTGTCTGAAAAAATAAAATAAAATAAAATATAATTTCTCCATTCTGAATCTATCCTCTCTAAGCACGTTCCTTCGCCTGCAGCTCAGGTCCAGAGACTGAGCGAGCGGAGCCGAGCCGCGGATGCCAGGGCCAGGGTGGGTGCCACAGCTACTCTCCTAACTGTAAACACGCACCTGGTTCCTACCTCGGCTGTCTCCCGGGTTTGCCAGGCTGTGTGCGTCTTCTCGCAAGGGATGGCGACCAGATTCCAGATCCCGCCGTCGGGAGAAACGGTGGGAGACTACCGGGGACACAATCCCGGGCCCCCTAGAGACCGAGGCCCTCGTTGCGTTCCAGTCTGTCAACAGAGGATTCAGGGCCACGGGCCACTTCAAATGCCCCGCCAGTCGGCGACCAATCACGGCCAGCGTCTTCCTGTGGTTGAGTCCAATCATCGGCCGCTGTGTCTCGCGGCCAAAGAGAGGTACTTGAAGCTGCGGGCCCGTCCATCTTTCTTAAAGGCAAGAGACTCTCTCCTCCGCTTCCCAGACGGTGCGCATCCCCCACCAAAGAAAGCGCCCGACGCGGCCATTGTGTTTACGGGCAAGTGGGACAATGAGGCCAGAGAAGCCAGAAAGTGCCATATTTGATATGTCCGAGGAGTGGCGCTCTTACAAGCAACCAGTGACAATGAAGCCAGGTTATCGCCATATTTTCTGAAGGCACCTTCCGGGTCCCTTAACCCGGGTGTCTATGTCCAAGCGGCCACGAAGTGAATAAACACTAAGGAGTTTCATTTGTCCCTACCAGAATCCCCGAATCCCTAGCTGCTCGTCCCTGCTACTTCGGTTCCCTCGACTGCATTCGGACGCCAAGGCTGGGCGGGGCCCGGGCCTGGGCAGCCCTTCCTCTGGACGACGAAAGCTGAGGCTGGGAGCGGGGAGGCGGTGGCCCGGGCGACAAGGCGGCCGCTGCTCGGGGCTGGAAGGCCCCATGGCGCCGCCCCCAGCCCCGCTTCTGGCGCCGAGACCTGGGGAGATCCGGACTGGTTGCAAGAAGCCTTGGGCCGTGAGATTCGCGGACGTGGCCGTGTACTTCTCCCCGGAGGAGTGGGGGTGTCTGCGGCCCGCGCAGAGGGCCCTGTACCGGGACGTGATGCGGGAGACCTACGGCCACCTGGGCGCGCTCGGTGAGGCCCCGGGTCAGAACCCCTGTCCTCCTTTACCGGGGTTCACAGGGGAGCTGATGTAGAGTGAAGGACCGAGAGGATTGTGAGCCCTAATCCCGCACTATTCCACCAACAGCACTCGCCACCTGCCATTCCCAGGGCTTCAGGTACCCCCTCGGGAGCATTTTCATCCTGCATCCGCTTCATTCAGGCAGGAGCACTGCACCGGGTCCGGACTGAGTATGAATTCTGAGGAGGTGCCCTCACCCAAGCAGGGGGATGCCATCTTCCCAGGATAGCGTCTCAGGCCAGCACTGTGATCCCTGTTCTCTCCCAGGATTCCCGGGCCCCAAACCAGCCCTCATCTCTTGGATGGAACAGGAGAGCGAGGCTTGGAGCCCCGCCGCCCAGGATCCTGAGGAGGGGGAGAGCCTGGGAGGAGCTCGGAGAGGTGAGGGATTGCCCCAGGTCTTACCCCACTTGGTTCTCCACGGCTTCCTGTCTAGGAAAGTTTTCTTTCAGGCCCCCACTTCCAGGATCAGCATCCTTAAAGGAATTAAAGAGCCAACTTGTGTTGGATACTAGAGGAGAGAAAAAGGCAGACCTGTTTCAAAGTTTTCAAAACGTGGGACAGCAGTCATGTTGAGACCAGAGTGGGATATCCTTAGGTTTCTAGGTCCCTTTCATTCTCCTTCTTTCAGGAAGAACTAAACCCCCTATGAGTGGAAGTGCTTTCAGCTCTGCCTTTCACAGTCCTCCAGCCAGGCAAAGTCCTACGAGGGAAAATAGTAATTGACAGCTTGGCTGTCCTCCCCTCACCACCCTCTGCGGAGTGATATTGAGCCACTGTCTCCTCATCTGTAAAGCAGTCATACCCTACAAACAATGGAGAAGCCACACTACTAATAGCTACTGCTCACTGAGAATTTGCTCAGTGCTTAACATACATCTACTCCCCTAATCCTCCTAACAACCCTGTGAGGTCAGATAACCGTTATTATTACCATTGGACACATAAGGAACCAAGGCCCAGCTAAGTCACACTTAACAGATTTGTATGCTGTTCACCTTCCTCCAAAGTCTGGGTGTTAAACACTGGGCATGACTTTTCTGGCACTGCCTTAAGTAAAAAGCACCCTATAACCTGAGACAGTGTGTGCAAAAGTGTTTTAAAATGTAACTTAATTCCTGCTTCCCAGGAGAGGCCTCAAACAAGAAGGAAGAGGAACCCAAGGAAGGGCCAAGAGCTGAAGGACCTGGAAAGACCCCTGGAAAGGAGCAGCCTGAGGAGCAGGTTAAACACACCCCCGAGTGTATTGTCAGCAGAGCTTCGGCAAGACCACAGCCATCCACAAAAGCTGCCTGGGACCAGATCACAGGCGCGCAGCCCACTGTCCCTGTGCCTAGCATGGATGCCCAGGCCAGCCAGCGGCGACACGTGTGTGCAGACTGTGGCCGCCGCTTCACCTACCCCTCGCTGCTGGTCAGTCACCGGCGCATGCACTCGGGCGAGCGGCCCTTCCCCTGCCCCGAGTGCGGCATGCGCTTCAAGAGGAAGTTCGCTGTAGAAGCGCACCAGTGGATCCACCGCTCCTGCTCCGGAGGGCGGCGGGGCCGAAGGCCTGGGATCCGGGCTGTGCCTCGGGCCCCAGTCCGAGGTGACCGGGACCCACCTGTGCTGTTCCGGCACTACCCGGACATCTTTGAGGAGTGCGGCTGAGCGGCTCCCACTGGCTGGAGTTGAGCCTGACCTTGGCGCTAAGGACGGACTGACTGAGCCCTCAGGTATGCTCCTGAGTCAGGGACCCGTGGGGACTGAAATTCTTCCCTTGGGCTTTCTGCAAGGATCCCTCAAGTTTCCAACTTGTAAAAAGAGAAGTGCCTGTAAAGAGTCCAATAGATTAAACTTGCTGCCCTCTCCCCAGTCTTTTGTAAAAACAAATGAAGAGAGTGAGACACTGGACTTTTCTCAAAGTGTTATCTCAGTAGCAGGTGCAACAGAGATCTTTCCATCATCTCAGGAAACATCCATTTCTCCCTAATCTACTTCAGAGGCAAATGCTGGGGGACTAAGGCCTGGGGAGGGGGCCCAGATGAAGGATGTGGTCAAGCCCCGGCTATTGTCACCAGCAGGGAGCCCATGATGTGTGGGGTGGGTGGGAAGAGTCCAGAGGCACACAGCACAAGTCTAGTCTCTGCAGCTGGCCCCCAGGCACAGCTGGTAGGTCGCATGCCTTCCCTGAGCCTCAGTTCCCTCATCTGCAAAATGAGGATTAATAATATCTACCTCAAAGGGTTACTGTGAAGACTGGAATTTTAACAAGATAATATGTATGACATAGTAAATGTGCAATAAACATTTGTTGAAAGAACGACTTATTGTTGTCACCATACGCTTTAGAGAGTCAGGAGGCAGGGTATGGGTGTCAGTTACCATGTTTTGCAGATAAGTAAACTGAAGCTCAGAGATGAAGTGACACTTTCCAAGTTTCACTGTTATATGGCCACGAGGCTGGAAACTGACACAAAGCCCAGATATTTCTACCACTTCCTCTGAGAAGTCAGATCTGGGCAGAAACATGGGACAGGAGCTCAGGATGCAGGACCCAGCCCAGCCTGGGTAGGGGAGCCCGAGAGGAAACGGAAAGCCCTGGCAAGGCTGTTACCGGTCTTCACTGAGCGCAGGCAGCATTGTCACTGTGTGTCGAGTGCCTTCTGTTGAAGGGACTGTGCCAGGTGATAAGAGAATTCTGAGATAAGGAGAGCTGACCCCATTCATTTATTCATTCATTCAGCAAACACCATCTGCAATAAACTTTTGTGGAAAGAGTGCCTTATTGTTGACGTCGTACGCTTTAGAGAGAGTAAAGGGTCCTGCTTAGGAGGCAGGGTATCACGATCACGTTTTGTGGACCTCTGTGGGTTTTTGTGCTGAGCTCTGTGGACACAGCTGACTCAGGTCCCACATTCCATGTGGGAAATGAGTGATTGGCACTGTGACAGAGGAAGCCCAGAGGCGCAACCTAACCCAGCCTGGTTGGTGATATGCCAGGAAGTGCTGCTTGGAGCAGGAGATGGCTGTGCTTCCCATGGCAGTCAGTAGGAGTTGGTGTGGGGGGAGATTTTCAGGCAGAGGGAGCAGCAAAGGAGGCTTGTTACATAGCAAGGACGAAACGTGGGCGCAGTGTGGAGCAGAGGTTAGGAGCGTGGGCTCTGCTGTCAGCTTGACTGCCTTGCCTTCTGCCGTGTGATCTTGGGCAAATCACTTCTCGCTCAAGTCCCCTCTGTGGACCTCAGTTTGCTCATTTGTAAGACCTGGATAATAGCACATGCCTCATAATATTGATGCAGAGATTATGTGAGATAATATAGAACAGTACCTTGCACATTAGTCTTTAATAAACATTGCTTATTATTGTTATTATTCTAATACAATAAAAAATAGTATGTGACAGGACCTAGAGGAGACCTGGGCAGGCCTTCTGAATCACAGATGGTTTCCTGGAGGAGGTGTTTCACACTGGCCTTGAAGAATGAGAAAGATTTCAGGAGACCTGGATAGGAGTGTATAGGGATGGTCAGCGGTTCCACTTGACTGAGACTCGAAGAACTAGGTAAGGAAGAATGGCAGACAGATGCTGCTGAGATGGGGCGTCAAATCTAGGGCCATGGGTCTCAGCAGAGGAGCTTGAGGTTTATCCTGTAGGCACTGAGGAGCCATAGAAAATCCTTGAGCAGGAGCAGGGTTATTTGATAGGTGTTGTCAGAAGATGTTTTTGCAAACCAGTATGGAGTGTGACCTGTGGGAGGAGACTAGACACTAGAGATCTATGGGCCATCTGTTCCCAGGTGGATGTCATCAAGAACTGGGACCAAGGGTGGTGACCTTGGAATTGGGAGGAAGGGTAATCATGAGAGGCTTCTGCTGTTGAATCTGCATGGCTCAGTGACTGACAATGCAAGCTGTGAGCAAGTAAGCTCCAGAGGTTTCAAACATGAAGAGCTGGAGAGAGAAGGCACTGGCAGGGAGGGAGGAGAACCAGGCACGGTGTGTCAAGCATGGAGCTGCCTGGATCAGCACCAGTGCCGTGTTCTAGGTGCTGTTCTGTGTGCCAGGATATAGCAGGAAAAACAGACACAGGAACTCTCTTGGAGCTTACTTTCTAGTGCGGAGAGACAAGGGCTAAACCAGAGCATGAATAAAGCAAGGTTCTGTAATTGCAAATAATAAGCACCAGGGAGGAGCTAAAACAGCGACGCGCTGAGACATTGCAGATGGACACTTAGGCTAGGCCACGGTGAGGAGGAGACATTTGAGCTGAGATCCAAATGACAAGGGGCCAGGGAGGAACGGGCTGTGGGGCATGGGAGTGGGGAGGGCAGGTTTCAGAGGCTGGGGAGGTTGGGGCCAGGGGAGCATAGCGAATAGAGGTGTTTCCAAACAGAGGGAACAGCAGGTGGGATGCTCTGAGCCAGGGAGGAGTGCAGGGTGAGGTGCAGGAAGGACACTGGCTGGACTGACGCACAGGGTGGAGAAGACTGACAGACGGGCTTGGAGAGGGGAGGGGCAGGCCACAGAAGCTTTGACTTGTCATGATGTGAAGTTTGAATTGGATTCTCAATATATTGGGAAGCCACTGGGTTGTTTTTGTCTTTGTTTTGTGGTAAAATACATATAACATAAAATTTACCATTTAAACTATTTTTAAGTATACAGTTCAGTGGTGTTAAGTATATTCACATTGTCCTGCAACCATCACCACCATTCATCTCCAGAGCTTTTTTTTTTTAGAGACAGGGTCTTGTCATGTTGTCCAGGCTAGAGCTCAGTGGCTACTCACAGACTCAACTGCAGCTCACTGCAGCCTTGTATACCCGGGCAGAAGGAATCCTCCTGCCTTAGCCTCCCAAGTAGCTGGGACTACAGGTACATGCCACTGCACCCAGCTCCCAGAGCTTTTTTATTTTCCCGAACTGAAATTCTGTACCCAGGAAACACTAACTACCTATTCCTCCCTCTCCCCAGTCCCTAGAAACCACCATTCAGAATAGTCTGAATTTGACTACTCTGGGGACCTCATGTAAACTTTACTACCTTAAACAGTGTTAAGGTGATCTGATTGGCATTAGAAAAAATAAACCCACTCTGGCTGCTGTGAGAATGGACTGCAGTGGGATAAGTAGAGAAAGAGTGGCAGATGAGCAGAGGTAAATGCTGGAAGTTGAACAGGCAGGGCCCCTTCTGTTCATGGGCTGAGGGCATCAGAGGAGCCCAGGAAAATAGTTGGGTTTTTGGCTAAGTGAGGAGGATGATGGAGGAGCCAGTTCCCGGGGTGGCCCTGGGATGATAGCATTTAGAACTGAAGGGAGCTCTTGGAGCTAATTCCATGTTTTAAGCAGGTTTTGGGAAGCAGTGGGTGAACAGGCTTCTTTATTGAAGACTGCCCTGCACCTTAATGCACTAAAGAGGACTCTCCAAGGGGCATGGGGAAGAACGCTTGTTTTTTCCCACAGAACATCTCATGGAAATACTGTTCCACAGAATACATGCTCAGAAAGCTCAGCCAGAGAGAGGAGGGGATGTACTTAAGGTCATGCAGTTGAGTTCGTGGCAGAGGTAGGCCTGGAACCCAAATCTCCTTATTTCCCAGTCAAGGCCCTTCCTCCTTCGCTACACCAGAATGCATTGCCAGATGGATGGGAAAGACAAAAGCCTGGGAGCCAGGAGACCAGCTAGGAGACACCAGGCTTAAATCAAGGGCCTGAGCAAGAGCAGCCCTCCAGTGAGAGCTGATACAGGGGGCCTTTTGTGATGCTTCTGTCACCCTCCTTCCCGGGCAATTTCCCATACCTCCTAAATACCTGAATAACTTCCCACCCCCATTACATGACCTCTAAACATAGCCCTCTTATTTATTTCACAATACTTATCATATGCCGTCATTTAAATTTTTTCTCTCCACATTTATAAGACAGTGTGGAA
This sequence comes from Lepilemur septentrionalis, assembly GCA_963573855.1. Classification (NCBI taxonomy): domain Eukaryota; kingdom Metazoa; phylum Chordata; class Mammalia; order Primates; family Lepilemuridae; genus Lepilemur; species Lepilemur septentrionalis. The sequence continues at coordinate 17,602 of CAUYMX010067847.1, forward strand.
TGGAATTGCATACATGGCCAGAAGCAGCTCTTCTAACCACCTGGGTCTCTGCTTCTTGTACTACCCCATATTACAACTCCATCTTGGTAACCTGGCCTAAAACCCCACTTCTCTCTAGTTGCTGAAATTTTGCCTTCAATAATTTGAGGCATTCCAGCACGGCTTCTGGAGTCAGACTGCCTGGGTTTGAATCCTGGCAACTTACTGGATGTGTGGCCTGGAGCAAGGTAACCTCTCTGGGCCTTAGCTTCCTGATCTGTAAGAGTACCTATCTCTGAAGTGTTGTGAGGGTTAAATGAGTTAACAGGCTAGAGCACTTAGAGCAGAGTCGAACTACCTAGGAAGCGATCAATCAAGGTAAACTAATGTTAATCTTTTTAGTCATATCACAGCGTCATCTGCAGTCCTTCTATGGTTTGGAGAGCTTTGGATTGGGAAATCTGAAGCATATTTAAAGTGGAGCATTAACACAAAGAGACCTGTCGTCCAGTAACTCATCTAATTTTTTTATACAATCATATTCATTTCTTTCTTTCTCGAGACAGGATCTCGCTCTGTTGCCCAGGGTAGAGTGTAGTGGTGTCATCATAGCTCACCATCTGTAGCCTCAAACTCCTGGGTTCAAGCAGTCCTTCTGCCTCAGCCTCTCAAGTAGCTGGAACTACAGGTGTGTGTCATCATACCCCGCTTATTTTTCTATTTTTTGTAGAGATGGGGTCTTGCTCTTGCTCAGGCTGGTCTTGAACTCCTGAGCTCAAGCCATCCTCCTGCCTCAGCCTCCCAGAGTGCTAGGATTATTACAGGTGTCAGCCACTACACTTGGCCTGA
>CAUYMX010067849.1:0-10987 GCA_963573855.1 Lepilemur septentrionalis
TGTGTGTACATACACATATGCATGCGTACATACTCATTTAAGCACCAAGCTTTGTGCTTAGTACTATTTTAGGGTGATGATATAGCGGTGAACAAAATGGACAAAAATCTCTGCTGTCTTGACGCTTAAATTGGGGGTAGAGGGACAGATGGGCGACAACAGTAATCAAACCAGGTATATGGCATATCGGAAGGTGGTAAGCGCTATGAAAAAATAAGGGGATGAAGGAGTATAGGGAAGATTGAGATAGATAGACACAGTTTCAGGCTTTTTTCTAAATAGAGAGATAGGCTCAGTTGTGTCTTTCTTTAAAAAAAAAATTTAAACAAAATTACTGAACGTATAATTTTCAGATGTCTCTTTACTTAATAGTTTGCCCATGTCATTAAATATTAGTCTGAACTATTTCAAAGCTACTTGAATTCTATTTATAGACTATGGTTTATTTTCTGCATAGCAACCAGGTCGATCTTTTAAAATCTTTCAGACACTATTGCTCTTAGTTTAAAAAGGACAGATTCTTGACATTGTGCGGATGAATTTGTCATTCCCCTGCCTCACTCACCATGTGCCAGCCACTTTCTTCTTTTGTTTGTTTCAGGCTCCCTGTACATACAGTGGTCCCCCTTACATGTGCTTTTGCTTTCTGTAGTTTCAGTTACCTGAGGTAAACCATGGTCCAAAAATATTAAATTGACAATTCCAGAAACAGACAGTGTGTAAGTTTTGAATTAGAGCCTAGCACAGCATCACATGCCTCCATCGTGCATCTCACGTCATCTCATCATGCGGGTGTTTTATCATTTCACAGTGTCACACAAAGAAGAAGGGTGATTTCAGGATGATATTTTTAAAAAGAGACCATATTCACATAACTATTATTATAGTATATTGTTATAATTGTTCTGTTTTATTATTGTTGTTCATCTCTTACTGTACCTAATTTAAAAATTAGACTTTATCGTAGATATATATGTATAGGAAAAAACATAGTATATGTAGGGTTTGGTACTATCTGCAGTTTCAGGCGTCCACTGAGGATCTTAGAGCATAACCCGTGTGAATAAGGGGGGGCACTGTTATACTTGGGGAGGAAATAAATATGAATAATAGAAGATAATAGTTATCCCAGTTGTTGAGGAATGAGTTTGTTTTTTACTTGTGACTTAGAAGAACTTAACCATATTTGCTCTATATTATATACATCTCTGGCCCTTAGTACTCTATTCTTTTAATTATAAAACTTTTAATTATAAAAATTTAATTATAGAAGTAATTATAAAATTATAATTTTTGAAATATAAAAATTTAATTATAAAATTTTCAAATTTATAGAAAATATACCTTCAACCTAAAGTCTATAGTTGTTAATATTTTGCATTTTTTCTAATTTTATAAATCCTGGGTTTTTCCATTGAACCATTTGGAAGGAGGTTGCACACATCATGACCCTTAAATGCCATTATAAAGTGAGGATCATATTCTTGACTGTTAAAGATATGAGGAAGTCATGAATTGCGTGAAATATTTTATACAAAGATAAAACCACAAATAAGGGTTTTTTTTGTTTTTTTTTTTTGAGACAGAGTCTCACTCTGTTGCCCGGGCTAGAGGGAGTCCTGTGGCGTCAGCCTCGCTCACAGCAACCTCAAACTCCTGGGCTCAAGTGATCCTTCTGCCTCAGCCTCCCGAGTAGCTGGGACTATAGGCATGTGCCACCACGCCCGGCTAATTTTTTCTATATATTTTTAGTTGGCCAATTAATTTATTTCTATTTATAGTAGAGACGGGGTCTCGCTCTTGCTCAGGCTGGTTTCAAACTCCTGACCTTGAGCGATCCAGCCACCTCGGCCTCCCAGAGTGCTAGGATTACAGGTGTGAGCCACCGCACCCGGCACAAATAAGGTTTTTTAAAGCAGTGAGTTTTTACTATAATATTGATAAAAATTTGATTTCATGGTTATGAAAAATGGATATAAACATAAGGGAAGTTTTTTTCTGCAGAACACTGTTCACACAGAAGATAAAAATAGTAACTAAGCATATGAAAAACTTCAGCTTCTCTAAAAATGAAAGGTATACATTGGCTACCATGTATTGAGTACTTAGTGTGTCTCAGGCATTTTAACCACAATTCCATATGGCAGGTATACAGTGTGCATTTACAAATAATAAAACTGTTGCTGAGAAATAGTAAATAATTTGTCCCAAGTCCCAAAGTCATAGGACTGGTAAACTGTGGAGCCAACATTCACAAACCAGGGCATTGTTGATTACAAACTCCATGTTCTTAACCACCATGCTATAATAAATATATTGCCTATAAAAATCAAAACACCTTAGGGGTCCTGTTTTACACCTGAAAAAATAACTTTATTATGGTTCATCTGAAAAAATTAAATAACCAGAAGAAATCCGAGGGAAGAATTTGCCTTACTGGATAACAAAATGTATGAGGCTACACTGTTTAATATTGGCATAGGAGAGAGCTGACTAGAGCAGGAAAAGAAAAAAGCATGGAAATACTCCCAGTTGCAAGGGGAATGTATTATGTAATATTGGGCATTTTTAATGATTAGGGAGAATAGATGATTTAATGCGTGACATTAAGACAGGTAGCTCACTATTTGAGGAAAAAGGTTAGATCCTTCTCTTACACAGAAAATAAATTAGAGATGTAAAAATAAGTAAATTATAAAAAATAGGATGAAAACCTGACAAGGGTGAAATTTTTTTCATAAGCTTTATGTGGGAGGATGGGGTAGTATGTGAAGAATTCATTTTTCGACCAATTAATAATCTTAAACATTGGCATATTCTGTTCTCACCTACAACCACCTCTCATTTGGACCAGGGGTCATGTAACAGAACTAGTGAAGCAAAATCAACAAATTCTTGAGTGTACGTTCCGAAAGTATCATCAGGAGTAAGAATATATTTGCAAGGGAGTCCAAGAGGTAAACCATATCTCTCATATGTTCACCTGCACGCAGAAATGATAGACTAAGGGTTCTGAGCTGGGAACAAAATGCAAAGTATGAATAAAGTGCCTTGAGTTTGGTGTGTTTGTGCTGGGGCTGCGTCAAAGACTCTCTCTCCTGACACTGAGTGTATCAGAGTAGAAGAGCATATGTAACTGCCTGAAGCTGGGGCTCACAAAAGCACTGTGTCATTGGGCATTCGGGGCCAGTAGATAGGACAACAAGCTCTACCAAAGCGTAAGAAGATACAGTTAGCCATTAAGTCACGCCATTTCCCCCACCCTCCAAGCACATATACATCCTTAGTTTCTGTCAGCTCCCAGAAGCCATTAGGCATCCTGAAGGTTTAGAATCAAACATCAAATTGAGTTATAAAGAAAGAAAATGTTTGCTTACACATCCTAGTTCCTATACAATTTATATCTGTTATTAAGCAAGAAAAAACCATAAAGGAAAAGATGAATAAATTAGGTAGACAAATAGATCTTTCCTATATGGAAAAAATAGTCTTAACAAAATCAGAAGTCAAGAAATTGCAGAAAAGTATTTGTAAGATTTATTACATGGGACTGATTTAATATTAAAAAGGAAATAATGCAAGTATTTAAATATCAGTGAGAAAAGAAAAGCAGTGCTTTGAAAATGAGCAAACAGCAACAACATTTGAGGGAAGGAAAACTTAACCATCATTTGTAAAGAAATTAACCTAAAATGACAAAATGGGTAAATACTTTTAAATTCAAAAGGGATTTTGAGAAGTAGTTACTTCAGGGAGTGATGTGAATGTATGTTGTTGTCACCTTACCTTTGCCCTTCGAGCACTTCCTTTTGTGGTTGTCCTACAGATGCTTTCACTAGCCCACGAAGATACCTTGTACATAAGGCAGAATTGGTTTTCACAGTATTTGGGAAGGAGGGTAGGCATTCAGGTTGTTCCCAAGATTTTTTCCTATCAATTTTTGCCTGGTTGAATAAATTACGGTACATCTATATAGTAGAATACAATGCAGCTGTTGCAAAGAATATAGTAGAAGTATTGGTATGGAAAGATGTCCAGGATTTAGCAAGTGAACCAACGCTAGGAGTAAAGTTCTGTATTGCACAGAATACCATATGTACATTTATATGTGTATACACATTTACATGGCGTCCCACTATGCAATATATACTATGTACTGCTATATTATATATAATGTATATACTTCCATATTATGTATAGTAGGCTCCTATATATTTAAATATATATTTGTATACACATTAAAATATCTGAATATGTCCATTCTTAATGGGAGCTACCTGTGAGGACTGGAACTTTTCATTTTATACTGTTGGAATGTTTTTTACATATGGACTTGTATTTATATATATAAAATAGTTTGAATTTAATAAAATGTATGCCAGAATTCAGTGTTGGTAGGGCTGGGTGAGAATGATACTTTGTGGCAGCAGGTGGTATCACAAACTGGTGAAAACTTCATGGGTGGTGACTAAACCAAAGTTTATTTTGAACACCTGTTATATGCTAGGCATTATACTGTTTTATTTATATTTGTCTTACATCTCCAACCAACTCTATAAAGTAGATTCTATTTTTCTCTTACTGGATGAAACAGATTTAGAAGACTGATGTTTCTTACCAGGAGTCACAAACTGTTCTAGTGTTGCAGTTGAGTTCTAAACCAAACAGCCTAAGTACCAAGCATTGTGCTTTCTGCTCCTATCCATACTCTGCTACGGTCCAGATAGGGTTCTGGAAATTTGTAAGAAAGGTTATTACTCAAGACAAAAGACAAGAGTTTGAATCTGTGTCCGTTTCATGAACTAGAAATGGAGATACTAATCTCTACCCTTCTTTAAAAAGATCCTATTATTAATAGTTGATTTGTATGAAAGTACCTTCTAAATTTACAAAGTTACGATAGGAATAGGAGATTTGAATCAATGAAATGTTTTTTATCCATAGCCTCCTTTCTTTGTATGATGAGCTCAAATGTTTTAACTCATTTTCTTCAAACCTCATCTGTAAAATGCAAGTTTTAATAGTTCTAGTCAACTTTTTGGAATCTCTTTGTATAACTCTCAATTTTGGTGTAGTGTACCTTTCCTTAATTGAGAAAATATTCAGTATTTCTAACAAAATGTTCTCATTTCTACTTAAAATGTTTTTTATCTGCTGAATGTGGTGGGTCATGCCTATAGTCCCAGCTGCTTGGGAGGCTGAAGCAAGAGGATCACTGGAGCCCAGGAGTTGGATTCTGCAGTAAGCTATGATCACACCACTCCAGCCTGGGTGACAGATCAAGATCCTATCTCTTTAAAAAAATGTTTTTATCACTGGTTATTACTAATAGCATGCTTTCAAGACCTACTAAAATCCCACTATTTAAAAAAAAAAAAAAAAAAAGCAAAACCCTCTTTGTAAGGCTATACGTTCTGTTCGCTACTTTTTAATACTACATAAACTTACCTATTTTTCCTTTTTTTAGGAACATCATCTTCAGCGGGCTATTTCAGCACAGCAGGTGTATGGCGAGAAGAGGGATAATATGGTTATACCAGTCCCAGAGGCAGAAAGTAATATTGCTTACTATGAGTCTATATATCCTGGGGAATTTAAGATGCCAAAGCAGCTCATTCACATACAGCGTAAGTATTAGTTATTATTCTTTTAATAATTGTGTTTTCTATATTTGTCTTATGTAACTTGATAGATTTTTATCTGTTCAAGAATATTTTCTTTACCTCTTTTATAGACCAGCATCAGCTTGAGAGTTACTTAGAGCCCATCTTCAACTTTTAAAATTGTGTTTGAACACCTACCTGACAAAAAAGATAGCATTTATCTTCCTAGATTTTTAGCTCCATCCCAGTATGGAGTCTTATGCTGCTTTAGACAAGTAGGATAAATAATATATTTCAGATATAGAAATAGTTTTCTTCCTGCTCAGAATTAGTAATATTAATAGTTTTCAAGAACTTCTTGATGTAAGTGAGGAGTCAGCAAACTTTTTCTGTAAAGAGTCAGATCAGAAATACTGTAAGCTTTGCAGGTTGTTCATTCTCTGCCACAACTAGTCAGTTCTGCTGTTGTGGTGCAAAAGCAGCTACGGAAAATACAAAACAAATGAATGTAGCTGTGTTCCAGTAAAACTATTGACAAAAACAGATAGCAGAGGCTGGGCGCGGTGGCTCACGCCTGTAATCCTAGCACTCTGGGAGGCCGAGGCCGGAGGATCACTCGAGATCAGGAGTTCGAAACCAACCTGAGCAAGAGTGAGACCCCATCTCTACTAAAAAAAAATAGAAAGAAATTAATTGGCCAACTAAAAATACATGTAGAAAAAATTAGCCACGCATGGTGGCACATGCCTGTAGTCCCAGCTACTCGTGAGGCTGAGGCAGAAGGATTGCTTGAGCCCAGGAGTTTGAGGTTGCTGTGAGTTAGAATGATGCCACAGCACTCTAGCCAGGGCAACAGAGTGAGACTCTGTCTCAAAAAAAAAAAAAAAAAAAAAAAAAAAAAAAGAAAAAGAAAAGAAAAAAGAAAAAAGAAAGAAAGAAAAAGAGTTCAGCAGCAGTAGGACTGTTTTTAAGTGAGGTGGGGGAGGGGAAATGGAGAGCTGCCAATCAGCTGGTGTAAAGTTTTAGTTAAGCAACATAAGTAACTTCTAGAGATCTGTGCCCACAGTCAAGGAGACACTGTATTGTACACTTAAAACTTTAAGAGGGTAGACATGTGTTCCTACGACGATAAAATAAAAAATCCTGGAATGAACATTTCCAAGCAGGCCCGACAGGATCCGTTATTCTGCCCATGCTAAGAAGGGGTCGCTCATCTGGTGACCATGCTTTCCAGACACAAGTCTTGCCGTGGTCTGGGCACACAGCAGTCCTGGAGTTGTGCTTTGAATGCCAAGCTCAGCACTTAGTGGGAAGTGTGACTTTTTAAAGCAGAGGCTGAATATGTGAAGTCACAAGGACCCCGGGAAATGAGGGATGTGTGATGTCTGTAGCTGTCAACTGTCACTACTGGGGAATGCACCTGTGTCTAGGGACAGTCTCTGTTTGAGTCAAGGCACAGCCTGAGGACAAGAGCCCCAAGCCAAGGCCTGCAAAAGGGGACAACAGAGCAGGGGCCAGGCAACCGGGCGGGGATGGAATTGGAGCCCAGGGCTTGGCAGCGCAGTGGACGAGCTGGCAGGAGCCAGGTCTGGAACCCGGGATTCAGAGCTGGCTCGTCAGGGGGTGAAGATCTTCTAGGGTCTTTGACCACTGGGAGAGGGGGACCATGGACAGAGCTGTGTGAAGCCCGCACGCTGGGTGGGATGTCGGCTGAAGCAGCGGCAACTGCAGCAGCCCTGCGGGAGGTCGGGGGAAGGCCAGGTCACAATAGGTCTGGCTGGGATGCAGGCGTTGTTGCCAGGCAACTGTCCCTCTGCTTCCTTGTGTTGCGATTTTCCTGACTCCGTCCAGGGTCTCTCTCTGGCTACAAAGGCCAGCCCTGTCCTAAGGGGCTGTGGCCATGGATGCACAGGTGCTTCTTTACCCTCGTGGGCGGCCCAGTGCCCACGTATCTGACGGTGACCAGGTGTCCCTCTCACAGGAAGCAGACGCCCTCGTGGCTCCTGTCTGGCTGTGCCTAGTTCATTGCTACCAAGACGGCCACGCTCTAGGAGCCCTGATCAGGAGGAAGTTAGGTCTGGGTGTGTGGTCAGGGGACACCCAGAGGAGGCAGTTCCACAAAGCACAGGAGACAGCGGAAGCAGGTTTATTCCATGCAGATGCCGAGAGGGGAGGGCAGCAGCCTCGCAGCCAGTGGTCAGGGGCACGTGCATTCAACCGGCCAATGTGCGCAGAGAGAGAGGGCCCCAGGGGCCGAGCCCAAAGTAGGTTCCCCATGGGGAGCCCTAATTGGTGGGTTTGGAGTCAGCAGGCACGCGCTCCGTGGCCACCTGGGATGGAGAGGGGGTCACTGTGGCAGATCTGGGCAGTCCCTGGCGGTGTGGCGTCTGTGGAATGAGTCAGGCAGGTTGTCTCCAGCTGTCCCGTAGGAGGTGGGGAGGGGTCCGCAGGAGGCAGTGGTGCGAGGCAGGTGTGTGGGAGGAGGAGGACTGGAAACTGAGTCAGGGGTGGTTCAGCCCGGCTGGGGTGAGAGTCCAGCTTCCATTCAAAGTGCATCCGAGGCAAGGTGAGATTGTTACTGGTTGACGAGGCTCACCTGTGTCTCCACAGGTCTTCCTGTGTGCTGCCCCAGGTGTAGCACCATGCCTGGCACGTGGGGGCACTCTGTGCTTGATGAGTGAGTGGGCATTGGGATAAAGAAGGAGGAGGGGTACAGGGAGATGGGGCCAGATGGGGATGCGTGCAGATAGGGGTGGGCTGGGGTGGATTGAACTCAGCGTGGGAGACGGGCAGGGTGGGGGTGGTTGGAGATGTAGAGGTGACCGGGCTCTGACACACGTACAGGGCAGCCGAGAGCAGGCCGGGGTGGGGTGGACTGGGAGGGGGTGCCGGTGGGAGACACACGACCATGTCACGGTCATGTCCTAACTGGCATTTTTGTGGCTCTGCATGGTGACTGGCACGTTGTTGGTGCCCAGCAAAGAACTGTTGGATGAATGAATTCACGTCTCTGCTGAACCCACCTGACTCGCTTTCAAGTCCCAGTGTTGAACTGGGCAGCAAGCAGATCGCTGGGAGTACGCAGGGGCCTCTCGCGGAAACACCGCGCAGCAGGACAACGCTTCCGTGCACCGCCAAGGCTTTCCCAGGCGCAGTTCCTCGCAGCACAGACGGCCGCTCGCTGAGCGGGCGGGCACTGCCAGCACGCGCGGTTGAAGGTTGAGTGGAAAGCAGGGGGCAGCGGGCGGGTGCCTGCGCCCCGAGAGTACGAGCCACCGTGGAAGGTGTTGCGTTTAAGAGCTTGCGTTTCCCTTAGTAGAACGGGTTTCAGCTCCATCCAGGAAAATACAAGAGGCACCATCTGGGGGATGGTCAGGCTTGAGGCTCTGACTGGAGCGGGGAGGGGGGCAAGGGCAATGTATGTAACCTTTTAATAAAAAAAAAATTAAAAAATAAAAATAAAAAATAAAAAAAAATAAACTGTTGCTGCTTTAAGCAAAAAAAAAAAAAAAAAAATTCATCAAACTCTGTACTCCCCAAAACAAGATTTATGGGGAAATTTTCTTTTCCCTCCTTGTAGATTAGCAGCTCTTATATTTTCATAAAAATAGAAAGAATTTTTTTTCACAAAAATCAAAGAAAAGTTTTTAGCTACATTTTGCAGTTTTCAAAATAGCATTGTTATAGTCGCTGGGGGTGGGAGGGGCAAGGTTCTATTATCCTGTTATCAAACTAATGCTTTAGCATAAAAAAAGACACTCTACGATAATCAGCCTTGAAAAAAGAGGACACATATATATGAACAGTGGTCCCTAACAAGATGATTACAGTGAAGAAAGGATTACAGTAGAGACAAACATGAATTATATTTCATGTCCCTGAATTCTACCAATTTTTCATGCATTTAATTCTCATAGAAAATATCAGTCAGAAAGCATTGTGGACAGCTATTCAAGCTTTGATGATACAGTTCTTAGGGTAGCTACTATTTCCATTTAATTACATCCTAATCTCTGTAAATGTACCTAGTTTGTCTTGGAGGAAAGTGTTGTACTGTTAAATAAATTTTCTCTGCTGTACTCTTCAAGATCTGTCAGAAATGTCATCAATCAAAACTGAGGTTATGTCTCAGTGAAATGGGCTTTTTATTTTCTTGTAACTCTCTTCCTATCATCCACTACCACTAAAGTGGTGTTTCAGCAGCAAACAGTAAAATTTCCTAAGCATACTCGGTGATGATTTAGAGCTATCAATCAGGAGTGAAAGCAGCTTGCTTTTATAGTTATTAAAATTCCAAAAGGTTTTAATATATATGATAACTTTCATCTCCACAACGGTTTCATAACCTAATATGCAAAAGTAAAACCACCCAGAATTTATAAATGGGAATCTGAAACTCAAGAAGATTAAATTCTTACTCAATAACCCAAGTTATTAAGTGGAAGAACCAACTTTAAACATTGAGAATCCTCACAGCACCCTTGTGAGGTATAGTATAATCATTATTATATTTTTTTTTTTTTTTTTTTGAGACAGAGTCTCACTTTGTTGCCCGGGCTAGAGTGCCGTGGCGTTAGCCTAGCTCACAGCAACCTCAAACTCCTGGGCTCGAGTGATCCTTCTGCCTCAGCCTCTCAAGTAGCTGGGACTACAGGCATGTGCCACCATGCCCGGCTAATTTTTTCTATATACATTTGGTTGTCCAATTAATTTCTTTCTATTATTAGTAAAGACGGGGTCTCGCTCTTGCTCAGGCTGGTTTCGAACTCCTGACCTTGAGCGATCCGCCTGCCTCGGCTTCCCAGAGTGCTAGGATTACAGGCGTGAGCCACCGCGCCCGGCCTAATTTCTTTCAATTTTTTTTTTTTAGTAGAGATGAGGTCTCACTCTTGCTCAGGCTGGTCTTGAGCTCAAACGATTCGCCCCCCTCGGCCTCTTAGAGTGCTAGGATTACAGGCATGAGCCACTGTGCCCAGCCAATCGATTTATTTTGAAATGCATATGGGTCCACAGGAGTAGAGCCTCACATTCCCTTTTGGCAGCTGCATTCAGAGGGGATTTTATAAGAAAAAACTTTGGGAAAGTGTCGCACATACTGTAAGGATGTTGCAAAAGATGTCATTCATTATATATTATCTTCTCAAAGCTTCCAGTCATGAATCATATTAAACCAACTAACTTAGTCTTAAATTCTCATTGGCATTCCACCTGTCACAGCTAGAAAGAGACAGTGAGTAGACTGTAGAAGTGATGAGTATGGGCTCTGCAGCCAGACTGCATGGGTTCTAGTCCTGGCTTTGCAACTGCTAGATCATCTGTGTCTCCAAGGAAGTTGCTTAACTTCACTGTGCCTTGGTTTCCACATCTGTAAAATAGGGTGATTT
>CAUYMX010067850.1:0-27836 GCA_963573855.1 Lepilemur septentrionalis
TGTTTTTGTAGCCTTTTGGAACATCTGGGGGGAATGTAGCTGTACTGACCTGCCACTCAGCAGCCCCCAACCTTTTTGGCACCAGGAACTGGTTTCCTGGAAGATAATGTTTCCAGGGATTGGAGGTGGAGGGATGGTTTGGGGGTAATTCAAGTGCATTACATTTATTGTGCAGTCAAACTTCTCTGCTAATGACTGTCTGTATTTACTGCTGCTCCCCAGCGCTAGCATCACCGCCTCAGCTCCACCTCAGATCACTGGATGTTAGATTCTCATAAGCAGCGAGCAACCTAGATTCCTCACATGTGTAGTTTACAGTAGGGTTCACACTCCTATGAGAATCTAACGCCGCTGCTGGTCTGACAGGAGGTGGAGTTCAGGCGGTGATGCCAGCGATGGGGAGCAGCTGTAAATACAGATGAAGCTTCTGCTTGCTCACAGCTGCTCACTTCCTGCTGTGCGACCTGGTTCCTAACAAGCCATGGACCAGTAACGGTCCGAGGCCTAGAGATTGGGAATTGCAGACCAACATTCTCTGCGGAGCTGGCACAGGAGCATAGCAGCCTGCTGAGAATTGTGTGTGCACGAGGGGCTGCTGGGCTGGGGCCAGAGCAGATGAGTAGGGTCAGTGCAGAAATGAAGGGAAATTGTGGATGCTCTTTTAGAGAGGACATTGCTAATAGTGGCAATTTCTATGATGAGCTCAAAAGAATTCAGAGATTTTTCCAAATTTGGATTGAATCTGTTTGTTTGAAGAATTATTTCCTATGTAACTCATGCTGAATGAGGTAGATAGATAAGTCTGAGTGATTGCTTAAGCAAAGCAGTTGAAGGCTTCCAGTTAGAATAAAGATAAATTTTATTAGCAACAATGGTGAATGTGTAATATGTGGAGTGTAAATATTTAAAATGGTTTTTTTTAGAGAGAGGATTAAATTAGTAACCACAATTGAAAAGTATTGTTTATACAAAGTAAATAAGAATTTTAGAGCATGACTAATGCTTGTGGTTATTAACTGAGATGTCAGTTCTTATCTAAAAAATGATAACTTCTGGTCTGAGGAATGATAATAACAATAGTAAAAGCTAACATTTGTTAAGTGCCTACTATGTGCCAGGCAAGCAAATGTCTCAGAGACAAGGTAACAGGGTATCGAATGCTCTCCCAGAAATTCTAAGAGTTTCTTCCAGAAATTTCAAGTCCATATAGCATTTTCTTTAATGGGAAAAAGTATCAACTTGACAGGATTTGAACAGCAACTTAGCCACTTCAGCCACCTTAAACTAAACCCATAATTTATCCCTTGGTATTAATTGAAAGATTTATGAAACCTTTGATTCCATATCTTAATTCTAAATTATTTGACTATTTTTGAAGTGGATATTTTCAATAAGTGAGACAGTAGACTGTAAATAGCTAAATCCAGAAATTAAAATTCATTTACATATTAGCAAAAAACAACATGTAATTTACAAGAAGGTGAAAGCTGGCATTGCAGGTCACTTTAAATTAACTGTATATAAAATGAAACTGTTCAGCAACTTCTTCTTTATAAAAGAACATATTTATATGTGGGAAGCAAGGCATAAAATGAAAAAAATAAAAATAAATGGGGCTTTCAAATTTGCAAAACAGGCATCACAGTCTCCTGAGGGCTGCCTGAATCTGAAGCTGGATTCTCTGCAGATCTTGGATCTGTTGACTGGCTGCCTTCAGTTTCCCACATGTAAAATAGAGACAGCAGTAATGTCCAGTGAAATAGAAGGTCAGAAATGAGTAATATAATGTAATAAATGTAATATGATTCTCAGATTTCCCAGTTCTACCATTATGCTAATCAATGTGTTTTACTATCAGTAATGGCATCAAGCCTTTGCGGAGTAAATAATTGGCTTTCACATACTTCAGAATAATACCTATCTCACACATTTGTTCTGCAGACTAGTTAATGTTTCAGAGTGTTTAAACACAATGCCTCTACAGAAGCAATGGCATTATAATATGTTGGGACACTCTAGTATTGTAATTTGTCCTAATTAGATTCTTTTCAACAGCTTGTTGAATTTACAAATTACTGTGTTTAAGGTATTCTGCTTTATTTATTCATTATGAGAGAGTCAGATACAAGGGTTTAAGTACGAACCTTTAAACAGCTATTCTCAAGGTCCTCCTCATACCCCTCCCCTCAAACTAGAGAGGAGCAATAGGAAGATATCTTTCCAGGAACTGTCCTGGGGAGAGCAGTTCTAATGGTCTGCCGGGAGCTGTCTTACTCGGGGTGGCAAGAGCAGTATCTGAGCATCCCTTCCTAGCTCAGACTTCAATGGGCGTCTTTTTTTTTTTTTTTTTTGACCTGGTTTACCAGGACATCGCTGCTGGCACCCTTCTTGAGTGCATGGAATCTGGTCTCAGTGGTAAGCAGTCAGCAGTGGCCGGAAGCTGTATTTCAGCTGTATGTTAGTCAGAATAAGTTAAGTGCTGAAACAAACATCCCTCAAAGCTCAGTGGCTTATAATGATTTGCATTACACTCATTCCACAATCCAATGTGATTTGGTGGGGTCAGCGCAGGGGAACTGGCTTGTTTGTGGACCCGGGCTATTTCCATCTAGTGCATTGTGCCATGGACTCCTTTGACAATCTGGTGAAACCTACGGACTCCTTTTCAGAATAACATTTTAAAATTAAAAAAATATATACAGGATTATAAAAGAAGCCAATTTTACTTAAATGCAGTTATCAAAATATTTTAAAATCTGTGATATAAAAATATATGTGCTTCTTTAGTAATACATTCAATGACAAGGTCTCACCAAGGGTTTAATAACTACTGTCACTTAGAAGAAATGCTATTCTAAGATATGCAGCAACTTAAATATGCTATGAAAACATCTGTGACATCTATTAGTGACAAAGACACAAGTGCTGCTAAATTCTATTGTGGTTTGTTGCCTACATTCAGAACTGAAGGAAATGCTGAATTTGAGTTAAAGGTTAATAAAATACAGATGTTATTTTCCCCATTCAGCTTTGGGACCTCCTGAATTCTATCCACAGAGCCTATGAGGGTCCATGGACCCTAGATTAGGAACCTCTGACCTAATGGCTCCATTATTCTTAGAGCCACAGAAAGACCTTAAATGGATACTGTGCAGATGTCTGCAGATAGGGGAAGAGGGAGAGTGGAGATGATGTGTAGGTTTTTGTGGACCAGGCCTGGAGGTGGGTTACATCATTTCTGCCCAACCTTCTCGTTTCCACCTGACATAGCCTTCCTCTATATCTCTCCACACTGGCAATTCCCATCAAAAGTCCTATCCTTTTCTTTGTTAGTCAGCTCTTTCCTAGTGTCACCCTCAATGTGTTGAACCTGTCAATGAATAGCTTTTCTACTTTAAGTGGATTCTCCTTTTGAAGGTAGGCTATGCTCTATGCTTGCTTTATCTTCAAGTAAGAAAAGTTGAAGCCCTCCAAATCTATACTGTCCAATACGGCAGCAAGTAGGCACATATGATACTTGAAGTGTGTCCAGTCCAAATTAAGATAGGATGCAAGTGTGGAATACACACTCATTTTTAAGATTTAATACAAAGAAGAGAATGTAAAATATCTCATTAATATAGCCCTTCCATATTTAAGCGATGCTATTCAGGTCTCGTTGGCTTAAATAAAGTATACTGAAACTAATTTAATCAGTTTTTTAAAAATTTTAGTGTGACTGCTAGGAAACTTAGAATAACATTCGAGGCTGACATCCATGGCTCATGTGATATTTCTCTTAGACTGCTTTTCTTAAATAAAGATTCCTAGAACCATCATAGAGCTGCAAGGAATCTTAGAGATAAGCGTCTAATCCGACCCTTTTATTGTAACATGAGAGGCTGAATGAGCTGCCCCCTACCCCCGCCTGCATAGCTAGTAATAGCAAATGTACGACTGGAATTCAGGTCTCCACACTGCTAGTACAGAGCTCTTTTTTATAGTGTATGATATTCAATCAAACCAAACCAAAAATTTCCATGATTTAAGCTTCCAGTCCAAACCAGAACATACTCTAATTCAGAGTTATATATTAATATAAGAACGCTGAAAATGACAAGCCTTTTTTCCAATCTGATGTATTATTCAACCCTAGTTAAAATTTAAGTATAGCTTCCCCTTGCTACTGAAGAATTGCAGGCCCAGGCAGGCAGACAGACTGGCTGGGATTTGACTCTCTCATGCACCCAGATAAAAGAGGCCCTGAGGTCATTATCCTCGCTCCTGGTCTCATGCATTTCCCTTTGTTGAATGGTTAAGCTCATAGAGAAATGCTAAGATAGTCTTCACTCTCCCAGATTTTGTCTTAAAAAGATGGGAAACATGTGGAACCCTAGTATTTAACACGACTACCCCTTTCTCCTTAGCCAGGAGGTGGCAGAGTAGATAGCAATTAAAAGAAATAAAGGATGGGTTTCATTTTCTTCTGTGCCATTTTCTATTCTTGGCTCCCACTCTGGACTCTACAGCCAAACTTAAGAGGAAGTCTGGAATCTTTTCTGATGGCTTTGTCACAGAATATTCCTTCCCATAGGTTTTCCCCCTCCAAATCACTCTCCCTCTGTAACTCAGCAATTTCTATAGGCTCACTTTTGACTCCTTCTGTATTTAGATAACACTTGAGATAAGAACTTGGATAAAAAGTTTCTTATCTTAAACAACGTATTGCCAATACATCATTTTTCCCCCTTAGGAATTTTAAATACTGTAAGTGCTCCCTGAATCCTGTAATTTGCTGTTGAAACGGAAATAACATAGTTATCTTATTCAGCATTGTTTGGAAAAGATTATATGTCACTTAGGCTCTGGGGTTGTCTCATTGTCTCTGAACTTTCTCTGCATTTCCAGTGATTTCTAGAATTCTAAGTTCTGAAAAAAGCCATAAAGAATGGCTGTGACAACTTTAGTGTCCCACTTACCGATACGTTCCATGTTTCAGCACTTAATCTCTACAATATCATTTGGCACTTTCACAAGAAGCTCTTGAGGCGCACTGTCTC
The DNA here is from genome assembly GCA_963573855.1 of Lepilemur septentrionalis. Lineage (NCBI taxonomy): Eukaryota > Metazoa > Chordata > Mammalia > Primates > Lepilemuridae > Lepilemur > Lepilemur septentrionalis. Next base: position 5,040 of record CAUYMX010067850.1, read on the forward strand.
TAACACTCTGCTTGTTTCAGATCATCACAGCTATTAACATCAATGGATGTCTGAGAAACTGAGCACAGACTCTGCGTGTCTTCAAATGTTTTTTTATGAAAATATATGATGTCTTGAGATGTGTTGATAACCAAACTCGGCATTTCTCCAGGGATTTTTTAAAAAAATTTTGCATCGTTAATTAAAAGACGAAATGTTTACATTATGATGTACTCTGCAAATGAGTGTAAACCTTATTAAGATTTGTAATAAAACCTTTCAAAATGACATTCACGATATGTATCTGCCTCATTTTCAGAAAAGTGGACAAAATAAAATGAACTTCCAGAGAAGATAAATCCCTATAAAACATTTGTCATAAAATGTTAATCGTGCAGCTTTATTGATTGAATAGAGCATTGGCTCTGGAGGTAAACTACCCAAGTTTAGATACTGGTCCCATCTCTTGCTAGATGTGCAGTCTTTTGCAAGTTACCTGACCTCTTCTACCCTTGGTTTCTTCCACTGCAAAATGGAGATAATGGTACCTGGGAAGATGATTGTAAAGATTCCTTGTGCTAATCCTTGTAAAACACTTAACACCATGATAGGGACATGGACTCAACAACCAGTATCTATCTTATCATTTACAGTAGTATACCTTATTCAATTCAAAACCAAAGATTTTAAATAAACAATACATCAAATAAAACCATTTTCCTCAAAATCCTTAGTCAATCAATTGAAGCCAGAATTGACTTCACATGCATTTTCTTTAATTTATGGAGTTGAGACTGGAAAGCATGGACTTCGGGGGCAAGTACATGAACTTGGTGCAGCAGAACTCATTTGAGTCCCAGTTCTATTAATAACACATACGATGTGATGTGGAGCCTGTCTTTAGGCCTCCGTTTTCTCATTAGTGAAACATGTTGTTTAATTTAGTAAATCTTTCCATACTTGCTTAGGATGAACTTATAAGCCTTAACTTGCAGCATTTAGTTTAGTCCTTGAGACTCCAAACTTCACAGAACACATGTGTTTCTCAGAGTGAGGCTTTCACTGTGTATGTCTTTCCTGGTAGTCATTAAATACAATATGCCCTGTTCTGTGAAATAGGATGAAGAAAACAGACCAGATCAGTGCTCCTGTGGGACTCACATCATGGGGGGGGGGCAGTGGGGGAAATAAAGAAATAATAAGACGGCATGCAGTAGTGAGGCAAGAAGCCAGCCTGTTGCAGAGGAGTGGGCGATGGGAACCAGGGCAGAGAGCGGGCAGCAAGCTCAGTGGGGTCATATCTTACAGGGGTGTACAGGCCACTGTAAGAGCCTGGGCTTTTCCTCTGTGTGAGAAGAGAAACCGTGGGGAGTTCCGGGCAAAGGCCTGATGCAGTGTGATTTCTCTGCTGTGTAGAGAATAGACAGAAAGAGGGACGTGGGAGGGAGCAGGTCAGATGGGAGGGAGTGGGAGCTATGACCCAGGTCAGGAATTATGGTGGTTTGGACTCGGGGGAAGCTGGAGGTAGGGAGACGGGATTGGGTTATAAATAAGTTTTGGAGGTCGAGCTGACAGGATTTGCTTATGAGATATGTGGGAGGGAGGGGAAAAAATGGCTTCAAGGATGCCTCCAAGGTTTCTGACTTGAACAAAAGAAAGAATGGAGTTGCCACTTAGGGAAGCAGGGAGGACTAGGGGAACGCATTGTAGGGAGAAAATGAAGAGCTCACTTTTGGACATGCTACATTTCAGATTCAAGTGGAGGTGTCAGGGAGGCAGGTGGATGTCTCACCTAATAATAACTGTCATTTGTTAAGTGAGTCCTCTAATTTCCTACCCGGTGCCATGTGAAGAACTTTCTACATGTTGCCTCTTCTGAATTCTCACAACGAACCTCTGAGATGGGTACTATTATCCTCATTTTGCAGATGGCAAGACTGAGGCCCGGGAGACGGTCTGTGGTAAAAGCCACATATCTAATATTTAATGAATGAAGCTCTCCTTGAAGCCAAAGCCCTGCTCTAACCTAGAGTGTCACTCACTGCGCAGCCATGACGAGAAGAGCCTGGCTTCAGAATAACTGAGCTGAGTTTGTGAGGAGTTTGCTGTATGGCTTTGCCTCAGCCTCTTTTTGTCTTAATTCTCATGGACAAGTTGAAGGTTATTGAATTCAGGTCAGAAATACCATTTACTATTTAAGAGCAGGAAGATGCTGATGATATATACTTACAATATATTTTACTTCTGAGGATTATAAATAATTTTCAGTGCCAAATGCTATAATTCAGGAGAGCGGTAAGAACTGTCATGCGATAAGATTATTGTTTCCAAAGGAAATAAGCTTGGATGCTGATCCATGTCCTTTATTGTCTTCTTTTATAGCTGAATTAGGTATTTGGCCATGAATTTTCATTTCTAGCATATCCTAATCTAAAACCAGCTTCTTATTTGTGATGCTACTGAGCAAGTGAAGTTTTTCTATCTATATTTCATGATAGCCTTTAGATGAACAAGCAGAAGTATAATCACGATGTTCTCATTTGCATAAGCATCTCCCTGACAGGTCATCAGATATCTTTATTGTTCTTGGGTACATTTCATGGGCTGCTGAAGGCATGCATAATCATCTCTAGCAATTCATCTTTTTACCTAGCTTAATGGCCCCTGTTACATATCAGGAGAATGATGGAGTGAAAGAAAAGGCAGGGTGTCCAGGGCTGCCTGCCTAAGAACGTGGATTAAATTACATTGGGGAATAAATTACATTAACTCCTTCTCATCATTCAGTTACCTTTTGTAAATTTCATCTCATTAGGCTAACAATCCATCTCATTAGGGTAACTCATTAGGATGGCCTGGGAAAAAAGTCATGCACCTTCTCACCAACAGGCTCAGGTTCCTTGTTCAGAGTCAAGATTATAGAGACCAACTTTGTTATTAACACCTCAGGAGACCATCTACTTTTAAATTAACAAAGACTCACTCCTTTGCACTAGTGAACAGGGCTAATGCATTCACTTGGGTTGGGGTTCTTCCCTTTATAACCCCCTTTTTCTTAAACTGTTTTGGAGATAGCAGATAAAAAATTATTTTCTTGAAAGTGTTGTTTTAAATAAACACTCGATTGAATTATCTCTGTATTACTCCTTTCTTGGCTTCCACTCAACAATGACAATGGTGGTAGTGATGGTGATGACCGTCGTCCGTCTGGGGGTGCAAGAGCCTTACCTACGGCTGTTAAGCGGCAGAGCAGGGACTCAAACCCCATTCTACATAATTTTCTGTAGATATTGTCATCTCCAATTTCCTAGTTAGGAAATGAGACTTAAGTTCCAGCCTGTGATTTTTCACTTGAATATGTGTAATTCTTGCCCCCTAGCATTGCCCTAGGTCAGTTTTGATAGCTACTCTGAAAATAAAAAGCATTATCACAGGATTAGTGTCCCCTGTTTTTAGAGGGAAGTGCAGTGTGCTATCTCTTACCCATATTTAAACGTAAAATTGGTCAGACAAGCAGAAGGGGAATTGGGTGGCTGTGTGACTCAACGGAAAAAATGTGACAAGGATTCAGAGCAGCCTGTGTCTGGGTCCTTGCACAAGTTATGTAACTGAGCCTCCATTCCTTCGTATGTAAGATGGGTAATAACAACTAATTCACATTTTGTGGTGAGCATTAGGTCATGCGTATACTGTATTCTGTTCATAGTAAGGACTCAGTAAATGGCAGCTGTTCTAGCTATTGTTATCAGCCAATTTCTTTCAACAATAATCTGATTTCAAAGAACAGAACTAAAGCAAATCTCTCACCAAATGTCAGGAGTCTAATAAATCCAGAAGATTTTAGAAAAAACTTAGGGGAAGATATTAAAACATCACTTTTATTTAAATACTTTAAGTAATAATTCTCACTATAAATTACTACATGAAACACAAAGGAAAATAAAAAGAAAAAAAGTAAATTATCCATTCCCCTCAATCTATTAAGTAATGTTATTGATCTATTTGCTTTCTCTTCTCTTTCTTCCTCTCAATATTTCATATAAATTCACACACATAAAAAACAAAATTTGAAACATATTTTCTATAAATATGTATAATGCTACTCCACATTATATCACAAACAATTCTCTTATCACTAAATATTCTTCTAAAGCTTAAGTTTTATTGGTTGTGGAGGATGCTAGCTTCCATATCTCCTATACTTTATGTAACCATTCTTCTCTTGTTGGACATTTGGGTCATTTTAAAATTTTCATTATTATAAATAACATTTTAGTGAGCATCCTAATGCATAAATATTTATGTACATCTCTGATTATTTTCTTAGAATTACTTCTTAGGTGTCAAAGAGTGTGCACAATTTTTAAAATTATAGTTTTAAAAAGAAAAGAATAATAGATGCATAGCATATCAGCCACACTGAATTTTTGAACCTCCTGGAATACAGCAACTGGTCTGAGCTTTTAGTAGCAGAAATTTTATCTTACTCATTTTCCTACCCTCTTTGTATTTCATGGTATCTGTCCTCAATACTTGTTTGTTGAATGAATGAATAAATGAATAAATATTTGCTTTGAACAGGAGTTAATTGAATGTAAGCCTCTTTCAGATAGAAATATACCTGAATTAGTCCTTTCTAAGTACCATGTATACCTAAGGAACTCCTGAAAAAAAAATTCATAAGCTTATATAATCACTATTATATTTGACAATTTTTATTGCTAAGGAAAGTCTTTTCTTTTTACTGCACATTCTTGAATATCCTGATTATGCGTATAGGGGACTAGATTGAATAAATAATCTGAGAATTCTTTTTCTATCTCCATTATTTTTCCACTTCACCATTATTTGGGGACATTTCTGTATATGTCTTATAGTTTAAGGAGATTATGGTAAAGGAATAAACATCACCTGCTTGCTCCTTTGGAAGGGAATTCAAAGGTCATTAAAGGTCATTTCGTGCTTGAATGCCCTTACCACGGGGGTGAGAGCTTTCTATACCTGCAGTAATAGGAAACTCACCATCTCCCAAAGCCAATCAATCCGTATTTGGACAGTTATGTTGTTAGTGAGTTGTGCCAGGACTGAATTCTTCTAGTTTCCACCCCTGCCTCTTGGCTCGCACTTAGCTCCTGTGCTACCTCCTCTGCCACCCGCTCCCGCCCAGGCCCAGCCAGTTCTCCCTGGTCTCTAGTCCTGATCAGCACCAGGGCTCCTGTCTGTATAGGAAGAGAGCTCAACCTGTAAGGATCTGGGATTCAAACCCAGCTCTGTTTGGTCAAAGCTAGAACTTTTTTTAAATTACTGTGGTAAAATATACATAAAATAATATTTATCATTTTAACATTTGTAAGTGGGCAATTCAACAGCTTTAAATACATTCACAATGTTGTGTAACCATCACCACTGTCCACACCCAAAACTTTTTAATCATCACCAATAGAGACTCTGTACCCATTAAATAATAACTTCCCATTCCTTCTCTCCCCAGATCCTGGTAACCTCTATTTTACTTTGTATGAATTTGCCTATTCTAGATACCTCAGGTTGGTGGAATATTACAGTGTTTGTCCTTCTGTGTCTGAAGCCAGCCCTGTTTTTACTACAGCACACCTGCCTTTATAGCATCACTCTCCATTATTAATATTTTGTGTATTTAACCTTCCTAAACTCATTTGGGTCCAAGATCTGTCACACTTTTACAAAGATCTCCAAGACCATGACTACATGTCATCTGATGCAATAGAGAGCAAGGCAGGAGAAACAATGCATTTCTTTGTTTTAAACTCTGTACTCCTTTTCAGGCAATTTTTCCTTCCTGTTGCTCTAGATTCCTTTTTATGAAAATATAAAGAGAGGAGAATAAGTGTCCCTCTTTCTGGTTTGGATCCTGCTTTTTAGAAGAATGATCTCTGTTATTTCTCAAATAAATCTGATACCATGATGAGCATAGCTGCCTTCCCTAAATTTGATATAAGTAGAAACAGATACTATTTATGATCCATTTTTTTATCATGAAATTTCCAACTATCCCATTAACTCCGTAATCTTTCCTGGTGTAAAAATTAAGCTCCAAGGCTTACATAAATCTGCGTAAATCTCCATCATCCCTGGAGATGATGGAGATTTCTCTTTCTGAGAATCAGATCTACATTTCTCCATTCAACTCTTCCAGCGCCTCTATGGGGTTGACAACAGCTTAGCGTTCTTTTTTTTTTTTTTTTGATACAGAATCTCACTGTGTTGCCTGGGCTGTAGAGTGCCGTGGCATCAGCCTAGCTCACAGCAACCTCAAACTCCTGGGCTCAAGCAATCCTCCTGCCTCAGCCTCCCAAGTAGCTAGGACTACAGGCATGCGCCACCATGCCCGGCTAATTTTTTACATATATTTTTAGTTGTCCAATTAATTTTTTTCTATTTATAGTAGAGACGGGGTCTCACTCAGGCTGGTCTTGAACTCCTGACCTTGAGCGATCCACCTGCCTCGGCCTCCCAGAGTGCTAGGATTACAGGCATGAGCTACCGCGCCCGGCCTGCTTAGCGTTCTTATTTGTAAATTTCTCCGTACGCTGGATTGCGGTTATTTTACAGCATCCCACTGCTCACTTTAAATCTCTACCAATCTTGGTCTTCCTTTTGCTGTAACCATATTTAATCTACTGTTTTAAGTCAGAAAATCAGTATTCTTGGAAGAGAAAACAAGAGCAAAAGTAACAGTGGGGCAGTTCTCCTTTCACTCTGCTGTTGAAGCAATATCTTGTCATTGGTGCCGAACATCTGACTACTCTCTTCCTGGTATTCCTTTTGCTCTTAACATAATGATGACAACACTTTCTTTTCTTATAAATTATAGATGTCAATCTACCTGTCACCATATTGGGAGAGCCCCAGCACTCTCTTACATTTGTTATTGAGGAGCCCCCTCTTTCTCTTTTTTCATCCCAGCGTTTTTCAAAATAGAGGTCATAATGGAACTATGTGGGAACCCCCATCATTTCTCCCTTGGTGGAATCATAAGCTGTGATGGTGTAGACAGAATTGTTCGTGTTCTGTGAATGGATGGGTGTTTCTAGACTTTCTTTCAGATTCCTTTGCCCCAGAGTCATTATTCTGTTTTTGCTGAGCCTTTTGAAGTCTGCCTTCCTGGAGTCCAGGCTTTGTCACTGTATTTTCAAGCACTCCCTACCTGGCTATCAAAAATGTCAGGATAAATGTCTTTTATCTGTTGCTGTTGGAATGGAGTTGGGCAATTAACCAAAAAGATGGTTAAAGTATTAAATCATAAAAAGATACTGTACCTTGAATATTTTATTTTTAACTTAAAATATGTTAACGAAACAAATGTATTCACTCACTGATCTTTCGACATAGGGCTAAGGTCTTTTTAAAAGAAATTGATTGGAGTTCCATGTTATCTCTTTTGCATCATCTACTATTTTCAGTTTTGGTTTGTTTTCAGCTGGGCGAGACCTTGTAAAGAAATCTGATCACCAGATCCATCTAGATCTGTATTTGCAGTTTTTAAATTTCAAACAACGTTGTCTTGCCTACACATAATTTAACAGTAATTATTTTTAGTGAGTCTTCATCAAAACTTTCTAAAGCATGTTTTACAAAGAGAGCGAAAAGCCTTGGATGAGTGGATAGTGCTTAAGAGGGCTTCTACCATGTGCTATCATGACATCGTTGATGTCACCAAAGTTCGTCATTTCACTTCACTAGCCGCTATCTCTCCAAGTAGCAGTTCCCCCGGTTACTTCTCTCTCTGTAGAGAAATACAGTTGCTATTCAGTCTAGGCAGTAACTTGCCAAACATTCTGTTTATAGTTTGGTTTCCAATCAAATGTCGTTGAAGTTCCCCATCATAATTGTTTCATGCCTCTGTGCCAGCATGGTAAACTAAATTAGAAACACATTTTCTATTTCTTCCATGTGGCCAGATAGTCTTTTAATATCTATTTCATCAATAATATGATTTCTTTTCCTCTCATCTAATTCTCACTTGAATGCCTCTTCGTCATCCTTACCACCTAGGTTCATGGATTTTCACACAGGTGATAGGTGATATTTCTTTACCTCCCTTCCTTACAGATATTTCTTTGGAATACTACCAAATCCCAGTAGTTATTATGGGATCGTCTTTATCAACCATCGTATTCTCAAGTTCCCATGCTCTGGACTGGTCCCATACAACCACGAGACCCTTGAGAGTATCACTTTGGGATCTTCTCCCAATTGTGTCCTGTAGACTCTCCTGGCTCCTCCTACCACTATTCTCCTTTTTTCCCATGATGTGACTGTGGCCCTCCGTGGTAACTAGTTTCACGGTTTTATATGAGCATTGCTTTCTTTCCTCTTCCATATTCAATTTAAAGACTACCTAACAGTCTCGAAGGCTTTCTTTCCGTCATGAGGTATACTTCAACCCTACCCAAAGCCCATTACTGCATTACCTAAAGGCATCCAACAGAAAAATTATGTTTTGCTGAAGTTGCTGAATGTATAAATGTTTTAAGTTTGAGGATTATAAAAAAAAAGAAAGAAGGAAAAAAAAATGACATCCTATTCACCACTCACCTCTTCCCAATTAGCTGTTCACTTCCCCAGTATGCTCTTTTTCCCAGAGTTCTAACTGTTGGGCGGAAGAGGTCACGAGAACCCCACCTGTGTTCCAGGGTCTTTTAATCTCCAGCCTGTGACTTCTTAGGTACCAATGATGCTCTTTTTGTCTTCTAACAGTGTGGTCATTCTCATAAAGACCCGAGAACTGAATTGTGGGTTGGTGGGCTCACCATATCTCAGTAGACCATTATATTCCAGAACTAGTCATCAGAAAGATGGACAGCAAGCTTGACTGACCATATCTCGTCTGCACAGAGCCCCTCACTACTGCTTATGAGGGGTGGTGACCATCATCCATCCTCTTCTTACGCTAGTGGTACTTGGGTATCTTCTGGAGGGGAGTCTGTGATGCTCCTACGTACACAAAGTCAGCAATCAGTAATGTCTGTAGCGGTAACTGTACCCCTGTGGCTGTACAATGTGTCAGGGACAAATGTAGTGTATGATTTTTCCATGTATCTTTTTAGAAGATCATCCTACCCATCCCACCCCTTTTTGTGATAAGCTTAAAATCCTGAGCTACATGTTTTCCCTTTGGGTTGTACTCTTCCACATCACCCACAGTGTCTACTGTAACACATCAGAAAATCTAGCTCTTAATAAAGATTTGTAAGTTAATTAATTTATATAAGGTCCCACTAACTATATGAAGAAAGATTCTGGGAGTCATTTTTGCACAATAATTTGCAGTTGTTGAGTTATTGGTCTTGACTTGTTACATTGCATTTCCTTAGCAAGTTGCAAATATTCAAGCAGCAAGATATGTGTCAACTTCTAAATAGTATGGTTGTTTTTTTCTGTGTCATTCAGTACTAGCATGTGCTTGCTTCATTATCCTGAACCCCAAATACAACCTCTTTGCTTCTATTAGGAAAATAGAAACTTCTGTCTAAGAAATGGCATTGATGCAGTGGTATATTAAAGTTGCAGCAACCAGGTGCTTATGTTAATACCAAAGAATTATCATTTTAAAAATTGAATTTAAGTCTGAATTAAAGCATCTCTCCTTTTTTCCTTTATTCTTTCAGGCCAAACCCATTGTCCTTCCATCTGTGGCCAGTGCGGGCTTCCCATGGAACTCATTCCGATCTAATTTTGTAACTGGGAGCATTAGGCTTGCCAGCTTCAGAAAGATTCTTCACAGACATCTAAATCAAAATGTCTTGACTTGAGGTCAGGGAATTCGAAGTGGCAGCATTTTGTGTCTACGTACATTTTTCTGGTGTCCAAAGCTTTTAACAGGGGCCTATGACCCAACTTAACCATTTTTATAGACGTCTTAGATCACAAAAATGTCTATCACATTTTTATAGACATCTTAGATCATTCTAAAATAAGCAAAACACTTGGCTCACATTCTCACTGATGCTCTTATCTGTGCTGGTACTTCTTCCTCTTCTGGGTTGAGGAATTTTCTGAGTGCCAGGAAGGTGGCTTTGTCATATTCGCTGTGACCAGTTATGGGGGCTGGTAGTACTGTCAGGGCTGAGTCACAGTTTTGGGGGTGAGAGACTGCTCCCGCCAGCCCTTTCCTCTGTGCTGAGTGTGGGCAGTTAGCAGGGCACACCAGTCGACAGCGTCTGGGAGAAACGCGATTCTTTTACAAACAGCAGCCCTCAGCACATTTCTGCTGCACGTATATCTAAGATTAAAGTTTTTCCATTAAACGTACTTGTAAAGATTTTTTTTTTCAAACAGGTGATGAAATTCAAGGCTTCTGTTGATTTCATTTGTGTTCTTCTTGCTGTGCTAGAAATTTGCTCCAAAGCTAAGTGATTTTGTATTTTATAACCTGCAAAATGCATCTCCTCTTTTAAATTGAAAACAGCTAAATGAACTAAAAAAAAAAAAAAAAAACTGTCATGGACATAGGAAGTGCAAAGATACAATAATTACTAAGTTCTTTTTCTGATAGTTTATTATTGTATTTCTTGGCCTATACAGCTTTCATTATGAACTCTATTGGCTCTCTGAGAAATTATTCTATAGGTCAATAATTTGTGTGTATTTGAGTAAATAATAACACAGAGGCCTCAGTAAACTTTAAATTGTCTACTTAATTTTTTTTTTTAAAAACTGTACGCACTATTATGATATTCTACTTTGTCTTTCTTTTTTTTTTTGAGACAAGGACTCGCTCTGTTGCTGGGGCTAGAGCGTGTGGTCATCGTAGCTCACAACAACCTCAAACTCCTGGGATCAAGCAATCCTCCTGCCTCAGTCTCCGGAGTAGCTGGGACTTCAGGCGTGTGCTACCATGCCCAGCTAATTTTTCTATTTTTTGTAGAGATGGGCTCTCGCCATGTTGGTCAGGTTGGTCTCCATCTCCTGGCCTCAAGCAATCCTCCTGCCTTGGCTTCCCAAGGTGCTAGGATTACAGGCGTGAGCTACCATGCCTGGCCCATGTTTTGTTTTAATGTAGCATCTGTTATTGTTTATGAGCTGTGGGAAGTTGAATCAAGATCAGTCCTCTATTTTAAAATCACCTATCTTTTTTTGTTTTTATTTCAACATATTATGGGGGTACAAATGTTAAGGTTACCTATATTGCCCTTGCTCCCTCTCCTGCCTCGAGTCAGAGCTTCAAGCGTGACAAAAAATCACCTGTCTTTGAGCTGTCTCCATATCCTTCCCTATTGTTAAAAACTTCTTTTTTCTCCTGAGAACTGTGGACACCTTTCTCATGGGAGGCTTACCTGCTCTCTGCACTTCTCTGTTGGAGCAACTGACTCCATCAACTGAGATGTAGCCTCAAAACATTCAATTACAGACTTGCCCCTCCTTACTGATCTAGGTCCCAGAGACACAATTCATGGCACCACTAATACTTTCACACAACTTGTTTCTTAAGGAGAATTGGGGGGACCACACCTGAATTACCTGTGAGATCAGACAGCTACAGAAGGAGTGGTTGAAGAATTTATTACAAATTAGGGCAAATATGAGCAATCTCTGAGCAGGTGACCCTGTTGTTTAATGCTGGTTGTATCTGCAGCTCTGGAAATGTTGCAGGCACATGACAACAGACACGAATCTGTGATGTTACTTAGTGTGGGAGACAGGGAAGCACTTCTAATTGGTTTTTAGTAACCAGAGTAAAGCAACGGGTATTGCAAGATATAGGTGCCACGCTCCCCTTGCCCCCCAGGGATCTGAATTCAGGAGATCCACAGATCTCTCTCACGTTCTTTAAATGAAAGTATTGACAGTTTAGATGTTTAACTTTTCTAATTTAGAATTACACTTGTTGGAGTTGGGAGGGAAAGGAATGCCAAATAGCTTCAATTGGCTTTAGTTTACTTGCCTCAATTTCTTCTCTCCTTTCTTCAAACTCTCCCCTTTCCTTTTGTCCTTCTTCTGTTTGCTGAATCCCTGGGTGGTTTGAGTATGGTTCTAAGTGATGTTTAGAATCAATAAAATGTATATCAAATTTTCCAATAATATGAATCAGAAGATAATTGGGATATGAGAAAGGATAAACTCTAGTGTGTCTGGATGACTTTTCTGTTGTACCTTTTCTGTTTGCAGCCTGTTGTCCCGTTCACAGCCAGGAGATGTAGCAAGTCAATCTATTCAACCCCATGTCATGCAGAATGAGCGACAAAATGTTGAGGACTTCACCACACCTTTTCCACTCAGAAATAGAAAGGGCCTCCTCACGTTTCAACAAAGATTATCTATTTCCTCTATTGACTGAGAATGCAGAATATGTTTTTACTCACAGAACAAATGAGAAAAGTTTTACAAAAATTATTATACAACTGGTTTTCTTAACTTTCTTGCCAAATGCCTGCTTTAATAATAAGTTAATAAGAATCATATTATTATCAGAAGGTTTTAAGACAATAGTAGTCCTCTGGTCAGGCCCTTACCAAAATAAATTATAGTATATTCATTTATACTAAATTAAGGTACTATGTATTCATCACTATGCTTCCATCAGAAAAGCATTTAAAATTATGCAACAAATCATAAATTGTTTTCTTTCCTATGTTTTAAAGCCACTGGCCGCTGAGAGGTGTGGAGGGAAGTCTGTGATATTACACAATTTGAAAATTTAAAAAGTTCCAAGTTACTGACAGGCCTGCTAAAGTTATCTGGGGAAATTTATTCACTATAATGCTTTCTTGCTGCCATTCAAGATCACTGATTTCTTCAAATCTAGGCGTGTTTTGCAGTAGGTGTGGAGATTCTTATTTAGCCTTGAGGTCCAGCCACAGTTCTGCAATCTAGGGGCTTTAACCACTGAGGTCTGTTGCCAGCGTGGTCTCTGAATGGCCACTACTCAGGGCAAGGGGTGTCGCCCCATAATCCCAATTTAGTCCAGGACCTGGCCACTTCCTCCCTTCCCTCTTACTCTGGATCCAGAGACTTTGCCTCCTCACTGCTTTCTTCTCCTCATCCTGGAAACAGGCTGAAGTCTTTCCAATTTCACACACACCATCGTCTCTGCTTCTACGCCCTACCGCCAAGAAATCCCTTTGATGTGTTGAGCTGGTGTCCCCTTGGACGGCTCTCTCTTTTCCTTCACCTTCAACTTGTTTTCAAGAGTAGGATTTTATATTCATCACTTTGATTCTCAGTCCTTACCACCCTGTGCTCCTGTCTCTGCCTTCACTTGTCTGATAAAACCACCACTGTCATAGTAGCAGTGACCTCTATCCATGAATCCACACATTTTTCTCCATCTTCCTTCTCCTTTTCTCCAATATTTGCCACTATTGAGACAACTGCTTTCATCTGAGTCTCTTTTTTTCCTGTGAGTTCCGTGGACAAGGATGTCCTGTGGTTTTCCTTTCTCCCGAGCCAACCTGACCAACCCTCCTCCTGCACCATCCTTGTTTTTCTTTCTTCTCCAAATTGGGAAAAGTGAGATTATTCTAAGCTGTATCTTCTCTTTCTCTTTTCTTCTATCTCTATAGTCTTATCTCTTGATGTCACTACTGTACACAACTCTCAAATCTATCCTTCATTGTGGATGATTTTCTTCTGAGCTTACATTCGGCATCATCATCTACTAATTGGATATTTTCTCCAGAAGATCTTCTCGGAGACTTCCAGAACAAGATATTGGCCACTGAAAATTTTAATTTATTCAACATTTTCCAAGTGCCATGCCAGAGTCTGGAGATATAAAGATGAATTTATCCCTACCCACCAGAGGTTTACAGTCTAGTGTAGGAGACAGAGCTCTAAGTATGTGATAGTAACAGTTGTGGCTAGCCCCTGTTGAGCATTGACATTGGCAGGTGTGGTGCTGAGCCCTTCATAGACTTGCTCCATGCAACCACAGCCAGTACTGTAGGTATCGGCATCTCCATTTCCTAGATGAGGATCTCAGCACAGAAAAAAGTAACTTACCCAAAGTCCTTCAGATGACAAATGGCAAAGTGGGGACTTAAAACCAGGCAGTCATTATTAAATATTATGTGATAAATGCATTAAAAATGTGTTCGTAAGGGGCTTTGTGAATTCCAAAAAGGAAACTTTAAATTCTACCTAAAAAGAGAAGGCTTCTTAAAGGAAATAACATTTGAATTGAGACCAGCAAAAGGAGAAAGGAAAGAAGGCAGGCAAGTGGGCATTTTTGGCAAAGGGGCCTCCATGAGAAGGCTCCTGTGTGGTACCCACTGCATCCTGCTTTGTTCTGAACCTGCTGGAGCTCACCTTTGCCTTGGCACCAAACTGTGTTCTCCTTTATATTAATAATTCTGCAGCTTCTAGGACAGTTGCACGTAATTGCAACTCAATACACATGTATGAAAGGTTGAATGAATGTTCTTCAGGGCAAGACAAGCAAAATTCTCAGAAAAGTATGTCAAAATCATGCATTATCCTTGCCAGATGGAGTGGTAATCAATTTGTTTCGCAAGTACATTGGCCAATGGATGTTTGCTAACATAACCCACCCCATGCAACTCAATTAATTTCTGCAGCAAGCTTTTAAAGATGCAGTTTATCCACTAGTCATGGCATGTTGGTCATGATTATTGGGGCAAACCCTAAAATTCTACCTTTAATATTTTATTAATATTTGGCATTAGGCCTTCTGAGCACTCTATAATTTCTTATTAGTGAGAGGTATGCTTTAACTTGAGGCGCTCCGTTAGAATCATTAAATTTTCTGAATAGAAAGCTTAACAGGATTTAAAAATACATTTATAGTGGCTGCACGATGTCAGAACAACCACTTGAAAGCTGAAAAATATGTCCAACATACTTTTGTATTCATGTCCCAGTTTGAATTACTTTTTTGATTCACAAAGAAAGATTTGATTTTATTAGAAAGAAAGAAACAAAACAGAGAGGGTAGAGAGAGAAAGAGAAGGAAAGAAAAAGAAAAAGGAAGGAAGGAAGGAAGGACTGATTTTCTTACTTTTGAGATCATGCAGATATGACTTGAGAATCTTGGAGCCATCCTTGTCTGTTTCCTCTCTATTAGCTGCCACAGACAACCCACCACTAAATAGTAAATCCTAACTCCAAAATGTCTTTAATATTCCTCCTCTCTTATTCATTTCCATGTCACTGCTTGACTTCAAGCTTTTGTGAACTTTTGTCAGGATTATGCACCAAACTGTAACTGATCTCCCCAACTCTCATCTTTTTGTGTTCCCCAAACTATCCTTGACATATCTGCATAAATCTGAGCATGTCACTTCTCCACCGAAGGTCTCCAGTAGCTCCCTGTTAATTTCCACAACCGACTCCTGCTCACCTCTCCAGCCTTATCTTGTGACCTTCTTTCCGATCACCCCCTGCTTTCTGCTTTCAGCCTTGCCTGATGGGCCTGACAAAGCTCTACCTGCCGGCCTTACCTCAGTCCAAGCCTGGCCTCTCTGTCAAGCTTCCCCAGGCCCTCAGGCAGGCTTAGCTACGCCTTGAACCTGCAAGGTGCCAAGTGCTTTGCATGTGTTATACTATTTAGTTCTCACATAGCTGTTTAATGAGGGTGGTGTTTGTCTCCTCTTTACAGGTAAGAAAAGCGAAGAAGCTGGAAGAGCTTAAGTAATTTGCCAAAGGTCACGCAGTAAGGAAGTAGGTGGTCAGCTAGGATTTGCACCCAGTTCTTTCTGTTTCGAGGACCTGACTCATTCTTCAATGTGTTGCTCCACTGCTTTAGCTTCCCGCAGCTTTTACTGTGTTTCCTTTTATTGTGACGTCCGTCACGTTTACTGTGTTTGCGTTCTCCGCTTCTGCCACGCTCACTGAAGGCGTCAGCCCCACCTTTCATCTCTGTGTCTCCAAAGACTAGCACAGTGTCTGGCTCATTAGAGGTAGTTAAGAAATATTTATTGAGATAATGGATGAACCAAACAATATGCAAACAATACACAAACTTCGCCTGTCTGTGAGGGAATAATATAACTTGGCCTGTTTTGTGTGGTGGTGCAGAGAAGAAAGAGAGACGTAACGAAGAGAGAAGCCACTCTCTGGAGTGGAAGGGTTCTAATGGGTCAATAGAAGCTGTGTGACCTCCATAACCATCTTAGGAATGATTTGAAAACCAGCTATTAACAGCTGGACATGGTCATTTGCACCTGTAGTCCCAGCTACTCAGGAGGCTGAGGCAGGAGAGCTGGAGCCCGAGAGTTCTGAGCTGTAGTGCGCTATGCCAGTCTGGTGTCTGCACTAAGTTTGGCTCAATATGGGGACCTCTTGGAGTGGGGCACCACCAGGCTGCCTACGGGGGGGTGAACCAGCCCAGGTCCAAAATGGAGCAGGTCAAAACTCCGGTCCTGATCAATAGTGGGATAGTGCCTGTGAATAGCACTGCACCCCACCCAGTTACACAGTAACACCGTGCTTCTAGAAAAAAAAAAAAAATCAGCTCCTAACAGACATCAAGAATGAATACCTAAGTAGTTTGTATTGCCTAGTATTTATTGCTTCCTTAGATGAACTTACAATTAAATTCTCTATAAAGAAAAAACAATGTCCCTGTGTAAGGAGGAAAGGGGCATAGGAGGAAACGGATAGGACAGAGAAGAGTCTTGCAGTGCAGCTTCATACGAGACCCTTGGTTTCTTTATTTGGAAGTATCTTTAAGTTAATCCTGGGGATGAATTCTATGAATGTGGGTTAGTAGGTTGAAGAATGTTCCCCAAAGATATCAGGTCGTAATCCCCGGAACCTGTAAATGTTACCTTATTTGGAAAAAGGGTCTTTGCAAACGTGATT
This sequence comes from Lepilemur septentrionalis, assembly GCA_963573855.1. NCBI lineage: Eukaryota > Metazoa > Chordata > Mammalia > Primates > Lepilemuridae > Lepilemur > Lepilemur septentrionalis. The sequence goes on from CAUYMX010067850.1 coordinate 21,822, forward strand.
AAGTTAAAGGTCTTGAGATGAGGCGATTAAATGCAATCATTAAATACATCCTTAGAGGAGAAAGGCAGAGGGAGGTTAGACGCATGCACACACAGAAGAGATGGCAACGTGAAGACCGAGGCAACGTGGACTGCTGCAGCCACAAGCTGAGGCATGCCAGCAGCCACCAAAGCAGGAAGAGGCAGGGAACAGATTGTTCCCTGGAGAGTCTGGAGGGAGTGTGGCCCTGCTGGAGGGAGGGTGAGCCTGCTGATACCTTGGTTTCGTCCCAGTGAGTCTGATTTAGACTTCTGGCCTCCAGAACTGTAGAATAAGTTTGTTATTTTAAGCAACCAAGTTTGTGGTAATTAGTTACGGCAGCCACAGGAAACCAATACAAACCAGGAGGCAGCAATATGGGAGGATGAGAAATATGAGCCCCAACAGAGAGCTCCTTTGGATGGCTCTCCATCCCCACTTCCCTTGGAAAGCTTTCTACTTTCACTCTCCAGGGGGTCAAAACCAGGGAGACCATCTGCCTCTAAACTACGTTCCCGGAATTTGTGAGCTCGCCTGTTCTTTTCTCGCTCAGGATCCTCTGAATCCAGCGTCCACCAGGGTTCAGCAGAGCACATGTGCACTCCTTCCGAGTGTGGATGGCTTTCGATGACTGGTGGTGGAATCTGGAAACGCAGATCTATTTGGATGAGGTCAGTTCTGAGTGGGCGAGCTCATGTTACTTAATTAGTTTAGCATAAGTGTAAACCTTTCAACAGACTCTTAGCTCTCCCCTGTTTTTGCATCTATCACAAGAATAGGTAGGATTAGATTATAGCTGTGGCTCCTTCCAATTCTGAAATCCTGTGGCTCTCTCACTCATCTGCATTTGCCTTCACCCATGAGACGGAGGCCCCTTCTACTGTGGGAACACCTTCTACCATTAGATTCAACTTGAGCTCTCTCTCAGCTACATATGTTTCTAGAGAACGAGGATTGTTTATCATTTGGGATCCCAGGTCGAAGCTTAAAAAAAAAAAAAAAAAACTCTTGACTCCACTGGAGTCTCTGGATTCAGACCTCAGAATTTACTCAACTAAGCTTTACCTATGTTTCACCCAGAATTGTGAACAGAGCTTGATCAAGCCAATCTGAATTCTTGCAAATTTCATTCCCATTTTCACATTTTTTTCTTTGAATACATTTCTATGTACTAAATGTTGCTTGCTTTAGACCTTCCAGTCTCAATCAGGTCATCATCGATTATTGCCCCTTTCTTGAACCCATGATTTCCCATATACATTCTGAGATCCTTCACAGCTCTCGTTTTCCCTCTATCCCAACTTCCAATAAGGATTATATGTCCCCATTTCGCACAATGCCAGGGAGGTCAGTTGGTTCTCAGAGCCCCATGATTATGAACCAGCACTGGCATTCACCAGAATACTTGGAACACAACTTCCTTACTAAACATTCTTTGAGCACCTGCTATGAACCAGATATTTCTATAGTGAGTGTTCAAATTGTATGTTATACTGAGTAAGATTTAATTCTTGTTTTTAAGCTTTCATTATAATAAAGTAAGATAACCATACAAATAATAATAATATTAAGTGGGTGCTGCTGAAATATTGATGGAAATAGCCCCAGATACAAAAGTCAATAGACTTAGGTTCTGGTCCCCAATGGAGCATTGCCATGAATGTGCATTTATGTGCATCAGTCTTCTGCATGCACAGTGGGTTTATGGAGACCCTATTTGTGAATATGTGGTGTGGATTAAGTGATGTAAATGTATGGGAAAGTTCCCTGCATTATCCCTGGTTCATAGCAGGAGATCAGTCAGAGATTCTTAAATACCAGAGAAGGATATTCAGAGGAAGGAGAGATCACAGGTGGCTGAATGGATCCAAAAGGGCTTTGCAGAAGGTTGTAGCATTTAAGATAGGTCAGATTGGTGGATTCCAGGGAAGGGACCTTCTGAATTTCTTTTTCTATCCTCAGTATTTTATACATAGACTGTGCTTAATATAATTTGAATGAATAGACTTTGAAGGATGGATAGGATGGTGAAGGATTGGGCTGGACTTGGAGAAAGGGCATTCCAGGTAGGTGGCACAGCGCAGACAGGAAGGCACAGGTCACACGGCAAAACAGTATTCTAGTTTGATGGGAGCATAGGGACACAGTAGAAGTAAGAGTGAAATGTAAGCTGGGTGTATCATGAGAGTATTGAGAGGGTTTTCAATGTTAGACTGGGAACTTGTACTTAATTCTGTCTAGTTGCGCTTTAATTTCTCTGTCTCCAGCCGAATTCTGGGGGAGGGAGTTTTTTGTCATCTTTCTAGGTTGTTGAGAGTTTACCGTTATAATGGCCATCTGTTGTGTTTCTCCTTTTTGTTGTAGGCAGACATTCGTAGGGATCAAGGGATAATTTTTCTACATGCTAAAGAAAACAGATAAGAGAGATTGGCATTAAGGAGGAATAGAGAGGAAGACAAGTTTTTCTTTTTTTATGCCCAAATCTTGTCTTTCTTAAATACTATGCTAAACATTATTAATAGCTTTTGATCTTTTCAAAACATCATAAAATTCAAATCAAAGTAGCCAAATACGCAAAAGAGAAGAATTTATGATTTTTAGATGAATTGGCACTCTGTTTATAGCTACCAATAAAAGAGTCAAATATATTTGAACCTATGATTTTCTGTGTATTCTAGATGATTTCAAGGAATAATACAAAAGAGTTTTACAGCTTGAACCAGCCATGCACATAACTCATTTCATAATTAGATGTTATGTTTCAAATATTAGTATCCCTGAGAGAGGTAACACTAACGTGCAGAAATAGCTGGGGAGTGTATGAGGCCTCTGAAGGAATAAAAACTATGGAGAGGGTGCTGAAGACAGACTTGACTCCGGTACTTCATTGACTTGCATGTGACTTCCATTGTCAGTATGCCACTATTTTATGTACCTTTAAGAAAAAAAGTGCTGTTAATTATGTTTAGTGATTGCCCTGCACTGCATATGAGTTGGTCATTCTGGCTTCTCATTACTTTGACATTTCTTGCATCTCTTCTGAGATATGGCATTTTCTCCTGCTGTCTTATATTGCTTGGCATGAGATAGACAATCCTTTGCCATGCATTTGTGTAGCAAATGCAACTCAACTTCATTTACCTCTTGTTTAGATCTGATAAAACAATTAATTGTTGCTTTGCAATAAAATAAGAAATTGTGGTCATTCTTCCAAAGAAAAAGACTTATTCCACAAATATCAAATTTATCCTACAAATTCATCTCCATACCTTTTCTACTTACATAATAATTTGTTATTTCAGTGTTGAATCAGTGTAATTTGTTAGAGATATGTAAAATGGCAATTAAATTCAACACTAACTGTAAACAAAGCTCAGTTAAAGTGACAACACTATGAACAGCTATGGTCAAGATTGCACACATATATAGCAGCTGGTGGAGGCAGTTATGAGACCCCACTTATTATAAGACACATTCCCAATTTAGAGATGTTGAAATGTGAAGAAAACGTACATATTAGAAACAATGAAATATGCTCTCTTTAAAACGTGCCCACAGACCAGTCTGCCTCTTGCTTAAGTATTTCCTTTATCACTAAAGACTAAATTGGTTGAACCACATCCCTTTATGACTCTGGTTTCTTGGTGTGCACTAAAATGTATCCTAAAACCATAATGTACGTTTAGTGACCAAAGTCATCTTACCAAAGGGCTCTGCAGGAAGGAAGGCTCATGCACTGAGCAGCCATGCACCTAAACTCTGTTTTCCAAGTTAGTGGTTGTATGATGTTTTGTAGAGACAACATAGTCATATTTGCCCTGGCTCCCTTCCACCCATTACATATACCAGTTAGGAGTTTATTTAATGGATGATTTTGTGATTTTCTTCTCTGGTTTACTTCTTGATGGTCCACATTTCATAAATCATTATCTTTTCATATGCACACAAGAAAGGATATGTTGAAATCACTGAAATCGCATAACTTACCTTCTTGGAGTCAGTTTCATTCTTACCTCTTCGAGCATGCTCACTTCAAGCATCCCTGTGCTGTGGAGTATGCACTACAAATAGAGGTGTGGGAAATCTGCTAGGAGAAATCAAGCTGTCAGTCCCCTCATCTTCCAGGCTGAAGGTTGACAGATACACCTACGTATGTTTTGGCAGCCTTCACTCTGAATTGAGCAGATTTCAAACTTTCCTCTCAGCAGTGTACCTAGAGTTTAATCTCTGAAGACTTATTTCATTGCTGATAATTTGCAAGATGGAGAGATTTGAGTTTTACCCTATCCATTTTTCTCCAGTCACTTATTGGTAAAAGAAACACTGAGTAGGAAGTTGTGAAAAGGGGATAAAGAAAAGCTCAGCCAACTGGATGGTCCTGAAAAGGCTACAGGAAATATGTGGAAGGTAAACACACTGGTTGCTTTTGGTTTTGGCGGCCGAGGTCATTGGAGCACGAACAGGGCAACTTCAGCTTGGAGCTGGATGTAGTGATCCTTTGGAAGGTCTCTTGGGGTAGAAAGGTTCTTGATTCCTGTTTTTAGTGTTACTCCTATTAGTATCTTGATAGGGTTACTTCTGTTCTAATTTGCTGAGTGCAGTCTTGTGGTTGGTTAGATGATGAAACGTGATAATGTCGACAGCATCAAGCACAATGTTCAGTAAAAGCTAGACAAATCTTCCTGTTAGCATTTAATGGTAATTTACTCTATCAGGTACATGCCTTAACATTTTTGACTCTGTATTTCTGGAGCTTACACAATTAGCTAGTCCTTGTTTTATTGTTATATTAAGGAAAAACCAAAATTTAAATTTAAATGTACAATCCAGTTGGTAGAGAAAAAGAGACATATTTCCATAGGGAAATTCTTATACAGTGAGTTTTATTTCTTAAAAACAGAGTGTCTTAAAATTTATATTTCTTCTTTTTTTGAGGTGAAAAACATCATCCCACGAAGTTGCTATTTACAAAAAAATAAGTGGTATAGATCTTCCTTTCAAACTTTTAGAAAACCAGGCTTACTAAATCTCACATAGTAAGTCAAAGGACAACATTCTTTGGAAGCATTTAAAATATTATGATTTTATGGGAATAAAAGTAATTATATGTTAGATGATCTGGTTTTCTTAAATTGGGTTTTTGGTGTGATAAAAATATTTTGTATTGTGATCATGCGGTAGTTGTACAATTATAAACATTTGTCACGACTCACATAATTTTACTCTTACACTTGGTGAATTTTTTGTATGCAAATTATACTTCAATAACACTGATAAGAAAAATAAACTATTTTGGGATTTAGAAAAGGAGTGGCTGGGATTCTAAGCAAGGGAGTTTCCATGGACAAATCATGATACCAAAATCGTAGATGAGAACAGAAATTATTGTTGTAATCAGAAGCCAAATGTAATGAAACCGTTAAGAAAAATGATTTAATGACTGTATTTTACATGCTAATTATATTTCCCAATATATTTGGGTTCTTTTTTCACTTACATCACAGTCATTTGCCCGTGTGGCGGTGGAGTGGGATGGGGATGAGGGGTGGCAGGGTGGGTGTGCGTCACATGCAAACGAAGGGATGCAAAAGGGACTCGATGAGGGTGGATGGTGGGAGAGATGTTGCTCCACTTCTACTCCCATCATCTTCCTTATGTGCATGTAACGAACATTTAACATATTTCAAAAGGGTTGTGTGTTATAATTAAAATATAAAAGCAAAAGTGAGAAGAGAAACAGATGAGTCCAAATTGGTATTATTATACAATTACTGGTTCTTTAAAATTGGGACTCCATGCTTAAAATAACCAGAGCACAGAATTATAATTTAGATAAATTGATCACTTATGTCAATCATCTGAATGTTCTTGAAAATGATGGCAGAATTGATGTTATTTTGGAGATTACTATTGATTATAACTAGTCTTGAAATTATTGATTTTGCCATGCATTGGCAGTTGATAGGCCACCCATTTGCCTTGATTTTTTTTTTTTTT
>CAUYMX010067851.1:0-12948 GCA_963573855.1 Lepilemur septentrionalis
GTACAATGTTTACAGTCACAATTTGTAGTGAGCTGATTTCCCAAAATATATTACCACTCAAGTTGACTTACCTTGTTACATTCAGAAACCTACTCTGTCAAAGTAGTCCAGAGAGTACGTACATAGTGCTCCAACTGTATCTACGTACAACCAACATTCCATTTTAAGCGTACGATTAAATGATTTTCAGTCCCGGGAGTGGGAGTGTAAGTGCCACCAGAAGGCCCTGAATTTTGGGAGTCTGTCAACTCTTTTTCAAAACATTATAAAGTTCTGGTTGCACTAACACTCCCACTCCTGGGACTGTGTACCAGAGTCAGGGAGGCCGAGAGGCCCAGCTGCTCATCAGGGCCCTCTGCATCCTCAGGCGCCTAGGAGGACGGACAGGACCCACCGACAGCGCCAGGCACTGCAAATGTGGCCACTGTGGGCCTCAGCAGACTGACCCTCTCAAAGCACTTTCTTATGCTGCTGGGGTCGGCTGAGAGGACAGAGGTGGGGTGACCGACACCCTCTCTGACTAGGTGACATGCTTTAAAGTCTCAGCTCTGTCCCTCCCGCCCCACTGTGCAGTGCTCCGCCCACTTCCACCCTCTTACCAGGTGCTGGATGATCCGTGGTGGCTCTAGGGCCGGTGGAGGTGGGGAGGCGGCAGGGTAGGTGGGGGGCCCCTCTGGGGGCAGGGCTGACCCGCGGGCTCCTCCGTGCAGCTTCCTCCAGGCCTGGGCCTGGGACAGCTGGTCCAGGAGGTGCTGCTCCTGCAAGGGAGGCAGAGCCGCTGCTCAGCGTGGGAGAGGAGCCCCGAAGGCCAGCCAGGAGCCAGGGTGCCCGAAAGCGAAGCCCAGGGACCCCTCATGTGGTGCACACAGGACAGATTTGCTCCTTTTAAAATTTACCAAATAATTTTAACTAGTTTCTGGTCATTTTCTTTTCCTAGCCAACAGAGTGTATTCTCTCAAGCATGGCTCAGGCCTCCTTCCTGGCAAAGGCCTCCAGGAAAGGCAGCTCCCTCTCCCCTCCCAGGCCCATATGTGACATCGTCTGACAGCTGTGTCCCTGCTGTGGTCGTCCCCTGCAGCTGGGGGGTTGAGCCCACTGGAGCCCTAGGCGTCCTTGAGTTCCACCTCCCGCTGGAACTGGGCCCCTGCTCCACACTCCCACCCTCGGTAAGAGCGACCCAGCAGGTCTCTAAACTAACAGTGCTCTTGTTGGGGTCCGGCGTGTGCACGCTTCACAAGGCCAGGTGTAAGGTCTCCTAGCTGCTCGTGAGTCGTCAGCCACCGGTCCGCTGGTTGCAGACATTAGAGAACCAGGCCCAAGAATCCGCAAGACCCCCGCCCGCCGCCCACACCTGTAGACGTGGCTGGCGTCTCAGCCACAGGGGCCCAGCCAGGCCTACCCGGAGCCTCTGCAGAAGGTCCTTCCTCCTCCTCAGAGCACTGCGCAGGGCATCCTCTGGTCCGTCCTCCGTTCCTGGAGGGAAGCACACACTGCACACTGAGGCACGCACTCAGGAGGATGTCACCGTCCCCGCAGACCTGTCAGAGTGCCCCAACTCACCCACACTCCTGGGCACCCGGGGTGACCTGGGAGCAAACACCTATCCCAAAGGAGAGACCAGAGCCTGGGGGCTGGAGGAGGGGGCAGCAGCAGGGGAACTCAGTCTGTTCCTTCCTGGAAAGGAGCTGGAAGTCGCATGGTGCGGATTCCTCCTGCGGACCTACGCACTGCATTGCTCTGCACACCTGTGATGCAAAGTCCCTTGGGCTGCGAGAGGCAGGAGCCCTAAGGTGGGTGCAGCCTGGCCTTGCTGACCCCCAGCCGTCTGGAGACTGGTCTGACCGCCAAGCGGCTCCACCTCTCCAGGAAGGGGTCTGCATTCCAGTGAAGGCTCTGGAAGGGGTCGGGTCAGCCCCAGGCCAGGGCTCTGGCCTCCTTCTTCCCCCTGGGCACAGTAGCCCTGCCCCCGCCCGCATCACACTGTAGCCGGGTGCTGGGACCTCAAACAGCTGGCCCCCCAGGGACTGCCCCGGAACCCGGTCCCCACTGGCATGTTTGCAACCATCTTGTCTGCTCGCTCTGGCCCCTCAGTCAGGGGACCTAGTTTGGGATTTCCTCTCTGGATTTGGGACCCTAGGCTCCGCCAGCTGCCCTTGGGAGGTACCTGGAGCCCCTACAGCCCAAGGGCTGCCCCATGTTCCAAAGAACAAGAAATGCTCCTCTGGGCCTCCCTAGCTGCCCCCACCTGCCCCCAGGGCAAGCTCAGTGTGATCTGGGTGTGACCACTTCTGAGGTGAGCAAACTGGGGCAGATTACCTAACCTCTCTGTGCCTCCATTTCCCCATCCACAATGCAAATGATGAGGTTTACAGACTAAAGGGCATAAGGTACACAGATGCTCCAAAGGTGAAAACAAAGGCCTTTCAGTCTGACGCAAAGGAAGCACTTAGAGGACAGTCTTGCTGGTCCCCAGGGGGTGATTCCCAGGGCCTGTCTTCTGCCTCCCCTTGGAGTGGCTGCTCTCACGCCTGTGCCCTCCCCAAGCACCCTGCAGCTCTCACCTGGCAGGAGGTGGGGGCCCTCAGAGTCCCCATCCACATTCTCTCGTTCCTGCTCCAGCTTCTGTGAGGAAAAGAGCGGGCGATGGGGACATGGGCTCGAGGCAGAGGCTCGGTGTGAGTGGAGGACGCGCCCGCTCTGGGAATGACCAAGTGGCCTCCCAAGTGGCCACACCCCAGACGGAAGTGCTGGGAGCAGGAAGTGCTGTGTGAGGGTGGCATGGATGGGATGCAATGGCCATTGGCGTCCTCCTAGGGACTGTGTTGGTCATGCATTCAGTGTAATGCATGGCATGGATGCTCTCATTGGCCCCCCTCAGGCAGATTTCTGGAGAACAGCTCCACAAGAGACCATCTGGTGAAGCCACCTGGGCTTCCTGGCCAGTGAGCATCCTGATCACCCCACCTGGGTCATGGGCTCAGCAGTCGCCCACTGGGTCTGTCTAGGGTGACCCCTGTCAGCCCGTCCCACGGCAGCCCATGGGCCATCTGGACGCGGGGGTGCAGGGTTGGCGAGAGGATGGGGGCAGGCACCGCCAGAGGAACAAGGCAGGCAGCGGGTGCCCCTGGGGACCCCGTGAGGACAGGCAGGCCCGTCGGGGACCACCCAGACCCTCAGAGAAGGTTAAGACCAGGCATGAGAATGGGTCTGCCAGGCCACCAGCCCCAGGCCCAGCCCCTGTGGCCCTGTGTCCTGCACCAGCAGGGCTCTGTCTCCAAAAGGAGTGTCCCTTAAACACTGACTCCTGGGACACTCTGCTGGAGCTTTACGGGGCCGTGGAGACCTCTGGCGGACAGGTTCATTCCTGCCTCCTGAATGCACAAACTGCTAGAAGAATCTACTGGGTTCTGTATACATGCAAAGAAAAAACCCAGGAAACCACGTTTCTTTATTATGAGGCTAAAAACCACTGAAAAGAGGTTTGCTTTGGAAGCAGGAACATACCGTCATGCAGTTTGCCAGAGGGAGGAACCATGGACGTGGTATCTTAGGTTCTGTTTGGCAAACCTAAAGCAGAGCTCCTTTAAGGAGTTGTGAAAAACAGGAGTGTCCGGGGCCCTGTCTCACCTGTCCCAACAGTTTCAGCGTCAGTCGGGTCATTTGTTCTGCCACAGACGAGTCCAGCATGTCTCAGCTGTAGGAGAGGACGGTCGGGGCAGGTGAGCCGCAGCCCATCTCTCCCCGGTTCTGTCCCCTGCGGGAGGGAACGGTTCAGGAGCCCGGCTGCCTTGCGGGGCCTCAGTTTACCTCCTGGAGACCAGCCTCAGTGGCCCCAGACAGCCCGCAGGAGAGGCCGCGCTGCTCTCTGGCTGCGGAGTCCGGCAGGCAGCGGGGCTGCCTCGGTTGTCGCCCGGCTGCGAGGCGGGAGCGGTTGCCAGGTTCCCTCGGAGAGTCCTTCCCCAGACCTGCAAACACTGGTCCCCAGGTGTGGCCAGGCGGGGCTGAGCGGGCGGGCGGGCGGAGAAGTGGGCAGGGCTGAAGCCAGAGGGCAGGGCCCCAGACACGAGGGGCGGCGCCTGGACCGCCTGCGCCTCCGGGGAGCCTCGGAGCGCGGGGGGAGCGCAGCCGGCGGCTCGCGGGCAGAAAGGTGCGCGGGGGCCGCGGGGCGCGGGGGGCGCCCGCCCAGGCTTTCTGGGATTCTGCACGGCAGAGGGGAGGGGCACGGGGCCGGGACGGGGGACACCTCGGTGGGACAGCCTTCCTGCCACACTGGCCAGGGCTTCCTCAGGGCAGGGCTCAAAACACAGGCGTGGCGGTGTGTTGGGTCGGGCCGTGACCTCCAGACCCACGGACGGGCAGTCTGGCCCGGCCGGCGCCTAAGGCGGAGTGAAGCGGGAGGGGCCCTGGGGGCCGGTGGGGGGTACCCCTGGGGACGGCGAGAGGGGCCCTGGCGACGAGGAAGCGTCCCTGCGGGGAGCCCTGGGGACAGGGTCACACGGGGCGTGGAGGCTGGGGCCGGGGGCCGCTACCCCTCCACACGACCGACAGAAACTTGCCTGGCCGCCAGCAGCGCCCACACGCGTTATTCGTGGCTTCATACCTGCCACGGCCCTTCCGTGACCCGCGTGGACCTGGAGAACCCAAGGCCGCAGGGCCGAGCCTCCAGGGCACTCGCGGACGAGGCTGGCCTGGAGTTGCCTATCCCGTCGGTCCTGGAGGGTCCGGGGTTTCCTTTTGTTGTCCGCAAGTTCAACATACCTTCACCTGAGACCGCGGAGACTCGGTCGGATCGCGGCGTCTGAGCCCGCGCACCTGCCCGGAGCCCGCAGGCCGCCCCAGGGTCCGCACCGGCACACACGGCGCCATATCTCAGACCCCAGCTCTCGTCCACACTCGCGGACCGTGACTGTGTTAGCAGACAGTAAACAGGTCTGAGTGTGCACAAAAACCGGTTAATTTAGTTAAGCAACTCTAGGTAGCTAGGAGGTCACGCCAGGGTGACACATACACGTTCAGTGGGGCATAGATTTGTTAAGACAGTTTTTTCTTTTTTTAAATAGGCTTTTTAAGAACAGTTCTAGGTTTACGGAAAAATTGAGAAGATAGTACCTGAACAGTTCCCTCATACAGCTCGCCCTGTTACGAACTCCTATGTTAGTATGCTACATTTGTTACAATTAATGAACCAATATGGAGACATTAACTAAGGGCCATACTTGATTCAATTTCCTTAGTTTTTTGCCTAATGTCCCTAATGTGGTATCCCATCATGATCATCAGTGTCCCACATGGCATGTGGTTGTCACGTCTCCCTGGGCTCCTCTTGGCTGTGACAGTGTCTCAGACTTGCCTTGTTTTTGATGACCTGGAGAGTTTTGAAGGACATTGGCAGGTATTTTGCAGAATATCCCTCAACTGAAATTCATATGATGTTCTCTCATGGTTATACTGGCGTTGCGGGTTTTGGAGGAAGATCACAAAGGTCAAATGCAACGGCTGTCACCTCCCGTATCAAAGGCACACACTGTCAAGACACTCATCTCTCTGATGCTGACCTGAGCACCTGGCTGAGGTGACGTCTGTCAGGTTCCTCCACCATAAAGTGACACTTTGTCCTCTTTTCTTTGCAAGATTCTTTGGGAGGAAGTCACTAGGCACTGCTCACACTTGAGGGATGGGGAATTATGTTCTCTCTCTTTGAGGGCATGTACATAATTTGACAGCTTTTCAATAGGTAAAAATAGATTGAAATAAGACTCAGGTCCAGCATTTGCAGCGGCCCTCTTGAATGTCCGTGGAAACGACTCTGGGGTTTCAGAACCTGGGAACACAGTTCGGGAGAGCTGGGCACATTCCCCCCTCCAACCACCACCTCCCCCCCGCCAAGTTTTAAATATATCATGTGAGATAAAGTAGCAAATAGAAGAAGCTGTGTGTGCTTGTTTCTGCTGCCAGTGTCATTCCACAAGCCCCTGACTCAACGTGCAGCTCTCTTTGAAGACAAAATGGGATAGAGCACATGGTCCCACATCTCTTGCCTGAGTCACTGTATTCCTTAATAGATAAATAAGCCTGCCTTGCCGCCTTGCCTTTCCCTGCACGTAAGACAATGTCTGATAGGGTTAGTGATTAAGCCTCTGTAATCGATAACCAGGTGTACTGTACTCTTACACCAAAACCTTGATGTGATTTTGCACGTGCTGAATCTCTACTGACTGTGAACTAAAACACCGTGTGGAGCAGTCTGAAAGACTTCGGCTGGGCTGGGCTATAGTCCTCAGTAAGACTTCTGAATAAAGCTAACTTTAATTCTTTAAAAGCTTGATTTTTTTCCTTCAGCCAACAACTGTAAGAAAAAATAGAGAGATTAGCAAAATCTGGGTCTCTGACTGTTCTTGCAAAGTCTGATCCTGTGGTCTGCCCAGCCCCCACGCCTCAGGCTGTTGCCTGCCTGACCCTTGACCCACTGCCCCGTTTGCTCGAACCACCCAATTCCACACCTGGGAACCAGGAGACCACTGGACGGGAGCTGTGACTGGAAACCCCACTCACTGCACGAAGGACTGTCGTCTGACTAGGGAGGAGGACCTTCTGGGATCAAGTTTCTGGGGCTTCCTGAAGGAGATTTAAGTTGTAGTTGCTCAGAACCATGTTCTTGCTTAGGTTGCAGGATGAGCTTGTATCAGCAAGGTGTCACTCTAGCAGTAAGGGAAGGTGTTAGTTACTGTTACTGTTATTTAATCTGAGAGAAGGGAGCAAACAGAAACACTTTTCCCTGCAACAAACTGTGTTCAAGTGAAGGCACATGAACAAGTGAATGGAATAAAAAGAAACTCAGAAACCCGCTCTCGTATCATCAAGGACGGACATCTACCACATTAAATGTAATGAGATAGTGGGGCTTACCTGAAGTAATATTGCAGAAAGGTGGGGCCTACTCAAGGTCACCCACCCCACCTTGGCTTTCATGCCACCTTCTCCACAATTGTAGGCACCTAAAGTACCCAGCACCAACCTAGCCAGCTTTACAGCTCACATCTGTAGCAGAAGCGAGTTTTATAGGTGTTTACACTTTTTCACAGGGGAAAACCAACTGAGGCACACCTGTTCAGTGATTTCCCACCCTGTCCTTCATAATTTGGAACTGAATGGCACTCTGTCCTATTTTCAGACTGTACCTCTTTTTTTTTTTTTGAGACAGAGTCTCACTCTGTTGCCCGGGCTAGAGTGAGTGCCGTGGCGTCAGCCTAGCTCACAGCAACCTCAAACTCCTGGGCTCAAGTGCTCCTACTGCCTCAGCCTCCCGAGTAGCTGGGACTACAGGCATGTGCCACCATGCCTGCCTAATTTTTTCTATGTATTTTTAGTTGTCCAATTAATTTCTTTCTATTTATAGTAGAGACGGGGTCTTGCTCTTGCTCAGGCTGGTTCCGAACTCCTGACCTTGAGCAATCCGCCCGCCTCGGCCTCCCAGAGTGCTAGGATTACAGGCGTGAGCCACCGCCCCCGGCCAGACCAACCAAATAATCTTTTATGCTCTGTGGTCTGTGACTTTGACATCACAGAGTACTTGTCTAGGCATTTAGCAGGTGTAAATTGTGTGTTAGAAAAATTAGGTGTCTGACCATTTGCTTTTTTTCTTGGTGGAGATCTAGGTGAGAATACAAGTTTATTTCTTTAGCTTTCAAAATAGAAGCTCTATTTTGCTCCTTGGTCCTTGGTTGTCTACTGTGTGTTACCTCAGTTTACAAAGTTGTTTGCTCGTCCTGTTGTACATGTTTTTCTTGTAAATTACTCCAGATCTCTTTGGAGGTAGAGTATAATGACATAAGGAGGGGATGCATCTTGTTGTAGTGGAATGCCTACTTCAGACTGGCCTCTCTCCTGTTGCTGCTGTCCCCACCTTCACCTCGGTCCTCTTTGTAGAATGTGAGTGCCATTTCGCCCACCTTCCCTTGCCACACACACACACTCAGTCACTCACACTGTGTCTCTTTCTTTCTGTCTCACACGCTCAGCACACACAGAACTGACAGCCTTCCACATCTCCCACACTTTAACTAGAATCAAATCCAAACTCTCGGTCATTGCTGGGGAAGTCCTGAGTGATCTGGTCCCAGCCAGTCCCTGACTTCATCTCCCTCTTTTCCCCTGACTCTGTCTACACTGTCCTGTGGACCAGGCCAGCCTTATTCCAGCTCTGGGCCTTAAGCACTTGCTGGTCCCCTGCTGACAAAGCCCTTCCTTTGAATTGTCACACAGCTGCTTCTGTCCCGTCCCTCAGGTCTCAGATGTTGATTTCTCAAGAGGTCTAGGCCAGTTACCCAAGCTTAGGAAGCTCTCGGTCACTTTCTTTCTTACAGCCATACTCATTTTTCGCAATATGTTTCACTATTTTAAAATTGTTTCTTTTCTTGTTAGTATTCTCCCCCTGCATTCTACCTCCCAACTAAGGAATGTTAAGTCACGTAAAGGTGAGAACACCCACCTGTTCATTGCCGTGTCCTCAGCATCAGAACAGTGAGTTTGCACATGGTCAGGATGTCCTGAGAGTCTGGCTCAGCGAAGGTCCACATTCTACTAGGAATGTGGACTAGTTGACTTTTTGAAAACTGATGTTATTTTACTGTTAGCCAAGTTATCAAAATGCAATTTGTGCCAGATTTGTTCAAAAAGAGAATATGACAAATTTTCAGAAGCCAGAATAACTGTATTTGAACTAAAAAGAGTGAAGGAGTCATGGAAATTTAGAACTTGCTTCAAGAAATCCATAGAGATTTTCTAATCTATCACTTTGAAGTTGCAGGTGAGAAAATTGAGGGTTAAAGAAGTTAGAATCCTTCACCCACTGTAGCAGGAGGGGCATGGAGCTAATCTTAATTCCTTCCGTCAGTGTCCTTTCATCTAGATTTAAGATTTTGGGACTTAATAATATTGGACCATAAGTAGAAAGCAGATTATGACACCCAATGTGATACCCCAAGTGACAATAATACACATAGATTTCCATTCAAAAGAAACAAGCAAAAAAGAAAAATATCAAAGTTGCTCTGCTCTAGCCAAATTTTTTTCCAATTGAGTTCACAGCTGTAAATGACATTGTAGTTTGTAGTACCTGGAAGCAAAAATAGAGCCATGCTGTGAAGGCAAATCCATGAACGATCTTTGGCCTCAAGCACCTGAGATTTTCTGATTCCTCGTTCACTTCTTAAAAACGGATTTTTTAGTAAGGTTGATATTTAACTTTACTGGGTTTTTCAGATTGATCAGGATGTAGGAAAAACGAGGTAAATAGGTCTGTGAGGATGTGTAGGTAAGGGGATGGGAGAGCAGGCGACGAAAGCAGCGCCGTGAAGACACCTGAGGGCCGTCCTGTCTCCATCCCACTGCAGTGGGAATCAGTGCATCACTGCAGTACACTCCGTGGCTTAAAGAGAGGACAGAAACCGTCTTTGTCACACTGGATTGTTCGGGAGTTCAAAGTGTCACTAGATCAACCAGTTGCTGCTAATGTATGTCATCTAACAGGAAATGAAAAAAATCTCTACTTTTTCGTTTCAAAAAAATGCGCATTTTGCCTTTGCACTCCTTCCAACTAGACCTGAGGTGCCCTTTTCTTAAGCGATTATAGATGTTAGTTATCTCTATTACTGGCATACAATAAAGTTGTGCTGAAAGATGTCAAAATGTTTTTTCAGGTGGAACACTGAGAATTTACGCAGATAGTTTAAAACCAAATATTCCCTACAAGACAATCCTGCTGTCTACCACAGATCCTGCGGACTTCGCTGTGGCTGAGGCTTTAGAGAAATACGGTCTGGAAAAAGAAAATCCTAAGGATTACTGCATTGCTCGGGTGAGTTACTTGATCAAATCAGTATTTCTTACCAGTATTACACATGCCTGAAACCTTACATTCAGTGATGCACTGTACAAGTGATCCATGAAAGCATAGTCTTTAGGACCTTACATTTAAATGGAAAATACTCTTTAAATCAAATTAAACCCAGACTGATTTTCTCCCCATTGTATCATTTAGAATCTGATAAATTAAAACCATGTGTTATATACATGTTTAAAACAAAAAGCAAAAAAAACCCAGAGTCTCCCTTCCATCATAAAAGTAATATTTGTTTCCATTATAAAATAAGAAAAATATAAAATGACAGATTGAAGACAATAAAAATCACCCCAAAATCAATTGTCCACATATGTGTGGCTCCATTTCTGGACTGTGTTCTGTTCCATTGGTCTGTGTGCCTTTTTGCCAAGTACTAAGGTGTCGTAATTACTGTAGTTTTATAATAAATTTTTAATATTTATAATGTTATAAATCTTATTTATAATAAGTTTTATACTGTAGATTTACTTTACATTTAAAATCACATAAAGTAAATGTCAATTTTGTTCTTGTTTTTAAAAATTACTGTGTTTATTCTAGGTTATTTGCATTTCTGTATACATTTTAGAATCAGATTATTATTTTCACACAAAACTTTTTGAGATTGTGATTTCTTTTGCCTTGCATCTGCAGATGAACTTACAGACTACTCATCCTAACAGTATTAAGTCTTCCAATTTGTGAGCAGAGTACAGCTCATCACTCATTGAGTTTAAGTTCTCTCAGCAGTGTTTTTATAGTGTTCAATGTAGTGTTCAGTGTAGCTGTGTTTTGTTAGCTACAGATGGAATTAAATAAAAGAGCTTGCTTGAGTTTTATGATTTTAAGTTTTTGCTGAGAAGCTAAGAAGTTAGATTGAGTTGGAAACACTAATAGATCTGGAATATAGTCCAAATTTTAGCTGAAAATAGATGGAAAAACATATGTTTTTCTTACATTAAAATAGCAATAAAAGAATAAAAAATTATTTACATGCACAAGAACAAAGAGAATGGGATGAGATGACAAGAGATCAGAGTTGTCAGTGAACTTTTGCGTATGTAAATGACTGGTCTCTCACTAGACCAGAGAAAGCCTGCAGGAGAACATCAAGACAAGCAGGCCAGTGGATTGAAAGTGTTTGCAAGAAGTAGTAGACCCCACCAAATCCCCTTTCTATCCTAGCTGCTGTGTCATCTGCCCATCTGAAGTCTAGAATAAAACTGACGGGGCCTGGATGGGTATTGAACTAGGAGGCCTTGGATTTGGAGGTAACAGGCATAGCAGAGGGTAATAGGGGTCTTTATTGAAAATAGGAGGATGAAGAGAAGGTCTGTACCTAGAATACTGGTGGCCAGAAAATGTATAGATTCCTCCTCCCAGGAGGCACTTGCTTTCAAAAGAAGAAAGATCTATATGTGAATGGACCTTTGGAAGTTATGGTCTAGTAACCCCATTCTGAGAACTATCAACAGTGTTCCCTGCCTATATATATAGACTTTACGTTCAGCTTTCTTGGGACTTGCTGTCAAATACAAGTGGGCAGCCAAGGTTCAACAGACATTTGAAAAACATCATTAAAATGGAGACAGAGCGACACATACGATTAAAAAAAACCTGGAGATAAAAGGGAGAAACTGGAGAGAGCAGATGGGAGTGTTCAATAAATTAAGAGACATAGAGATATAAGGAAGATAGTGCATCTATGAAATAAGATCAGAATGCTATAAAGAGGAACGGGCAGAGAAAGAACTCTTAGAAGTTGAAGCCTGCTGCTTGCTTGGCCTCACATCTGCCCTCCAGGCCACAGCTGCCTCTTGCCTGCTTGGCCCTGACCCTGTCCTCCAGGTTGGATCTACCCGCCATCTGCACCGCCCTGCCTTGGGCTCAGAGGCCCTGCTCAGAGGCATTGCTTCCAGCGCAACCCCAGTCCTAGCTCCGAGGCTCTCACACTGGGGCACAGTGGGCTCTGACCTGAGAGGCTTTGGGAAGCCACTTAGGCAGGCCCCAAGAGGAGCATGGAGAGCCCTGCGGTCCCTGGGCTACCAGGGCCAACCTCAGCCCACCTGACGTGGCATTCGCATGACCCTATTGCCTACGGAGCAGCTTGCTGCTTGCTTGCCCTGACTCTACCCTTCAGCCTTGCCTGCTTGGCCCTGACCCTGCCCTCCAGGTTGGACGGCCCGCCATCTGCACAGCCCTGCTCTTGGCTCAGAGGCCCTGCTCAGAGGTTCTGTTTGTGCCTCATCCCCAGTCCCGGCTCTGAGGCTCTGAGGCCAGAGCCGGAGGCTCTGCCCCTGTCCCTCCATAACTCCCAGCAGACCCAAAACACCATCTCCAGGACTCCAGTGCTGTACCTGGACCCCAAGACCCCACCCCAGAGCCTCAGCCACCAGAACAGTGCTCGAACAGCTGCTCCAAAGTACAATGCCTCATGGGGGACCGCCAAGCCTCAAGTCACCAGCATACGATGACCTGCTATGAGCCAATGGCCACAACCTGGGAACTCATGATAACCTTATCCAGCTCCTGCGGCTACCTCCATGGGGAGACCCTTGGAAGAGCAGTCCTCACAGCACCAGCCTCAGTGAAAAAACTCTCATCCAGCTCCCAACATGAATATCCTATAACTATCTGGAGAGTTCCTAGCACGGAACAGGAGCCCTGCAAACGTATTAACCCAGCACTGAGAGAAGTTGTTTCAGATGAGAAGAAACTAGCAAAAGAACCCTGGCAACATGAAAAATCAAAATAGATCAGTACCCCCAAGGGACCGCAACAGAGCTTCAGCAGTGAACTCCAACTTCAAGGAAATTATTGAAATGACAGAAATGGAACTCAGAATATGGATGGCAAATAAGATGAATGGAATTGAAGAGAAAGTTGAAAACCAACAAAAAGAAGCCCAAAAAATATTTCAGGAAATGAATGAAAAAGTCACTAAAGAGCTTGACAAAATTAGGAAGGACATAATAGAACTTAAAGAAATGGAAGAATCATTCAAGTGTTTTCAAAATGCAGCAGAAAGTTTCAGCAACAGAGTAAACCAAGGAGAAGAAAGAATCTCA
>CAUYMX010067854.1:0-25447 GCA_963573855.1 Lepilemur septentrionalis
ATTTAGTTGGCCAATTAATTTGTTTCTATTATTAGTAGAGATGGGGTCTCACTCTTGCTCAGGCTGGTTTCGAACTCCTGACCTTGAGCAATCCACCCGCCTCGGCCTCCCAGAGTGCTAGGATTACAGGCGTGAGCCACCGCACCCGGCCTTTTGCTCCTCATCTTTAAGAAGACATTTCACACTTTCCTCTGAGTTTGTCATGACTCTGAATGGTGAGCCAAACTTTATATTCTTGTGCCCTTTTGGAAACTGTCCACAAATGTAATCTTGAGGACTTAAATCCTGGAGAATCTTCAAGCCCCCAATTCCTTGCCACTCCATCAGTAACCCTAGTTCAGAGAGAGCCCTTCTCTGAAGGCCACAGAGGTGTGGTCATGTGGGAGACATCTGAACAGTGTCCAGGGTCACTGGGCAACCCCAAACACACACGGCCTGCCCAGAGGGGCCTGGCGTATTTTTTTTCCCTAGGCAGGAGGCAGCTGGATTCTAACTTACTACAGACAGGTCACATTCAGTGACTTGGAGCACAGATGGGGCATTGCAATGTCAGGCAGCACTCTTTCCTCATCACTGTCCCTATTTCTTCCCTCAGAGTTTCGGCCAGGGTGGTCCTGATAAGAGCCCTGGCCATGAGGGTGTTCTCACAGCCTGCCTGCTGCAGAGACCGCTGAGCGTGCAGGGTGCAGGCGCCAGGGGGTGTGGAATGAGGGGAACAGCCCCAAATCGTACAGGGCAGGCTCCCCGTCTTTTTTCTCTCTCTTCCACTTTTCCTCCCCGCTGTTCTCACTGGGGTGGCTTTCATTGTTTGTCCTCTTCCCCTGTAGGTGATAAAATCTCCCATCCCCTCAACGTTTCCAGTAAGCATGAAGGACTGGCACACTCCTTCTGTTGGTCATTCTTTGCAGGACACCAGCGAAGATTTTACTCAAATTAGCAAGACAGAGGGGTTTCTTTGGATCTCCTGGAAGAGCCCAGCACTAAGTAGGCTGGTTTACATAACTTGGCTCCGCTCTCAGCCTCCCTGGTGTCCCGAGCACTGGGGTGTTTGGAGCCATGGGCAGACCTCACTGTGCCAGGCAGGCGGGCGGCGGGGCAGAGGGTGGGGTGGGGGCTGGCAAACCTACACATCTGCTGGATTAGAGCCTTGGCATCCAGCCCCACCTGCTCACCAACAATTCACGGCATCTAATTGCTCTTTCCTTTTCTTTTTATTTAGTAACTGGGCTCAGCCCAGGAAACTCTGGCTTCCAATCCTTGAGTGTTTTGACTTGGGGACCATAAACTGTCTGATTTCTTGGACAAACACAATCTTGAGGAATTTTTCTCCTTACACAATGGCCGGGCTCTGTGAATGTCACAGTTCCCCATTCAGGCCTTGGAGGTTTTCCCCTTCCTACAGACGTCAAACTGCTTAAAATAAATATTCCCTTTGGTTTGGGGCCTTTCCTTTGGATCACTCACCTTTATCTCTGCTACTGGAAGGCAGCTGGGAAGCAGAGATAGGGCTTTTAGTGACCCCTGCACAGAGCTGGAGGAACAGATCAAGCTAAGGAACCCAACTCCTGTCTTAGATTTTAGTGACTCTGGGGTTCACCTCTGGCTTTGAAGATTCTAGCCCTTTGCCATGTGGTGTAGTCTACCCATGTGATTTTCCTGTTTGGAGTGGCTACTAATTGTCTCCTCGCTGCAATTTCCCGTCTTCTGTGTCCCCCACGCAGCCACCTGAGTCATCCTTCTGAAGCAAATCTGGTCATGTCCCTCCGCCCCCTGCTGGGAATCTCTGAGGCCCCTGAGACAAAGTCCTGCTACTCAGCCAGGCAAGCTGAGCCCTTGGTGGTCCGGCCCCTCCTGCCCTCTCAGTCTCATTCCCCGCACCGCCTCTGACATCCACGCTGCAGCCCACTCACGGGTGAGGGTGTTGACTTAGCCCATGTGAATCCTTCTGCTTAAAATGCTTCTTCCCTTCCTTGTTAGACTGTTACTCATCCGTGGAGACCCATTTCAAATGTTGTTGTGTGAAGCCTTCCTCTGCAGAGAGCCTCCCTCCACCCCTCACGCACATCTCTATTGCAAAACTTGCTGCATCAAGCTCTGGCTAACGACTTTCCATCCATCCAAATAATGGCCACCTTACTGTTACCATTATTACTTAGTTCAATAAATTAACTACTTTTCACTGTTCTTTTACTTCTTCTTTTTTGTCCTCTTCCTCCTCCTTTTTGGTGGCTAATAGTATTAGTTTTGAAATCTCTGCTTAGCCAGTGCCTGGCATTCTAGAAAAAAAAAAAACAGAGGTTTTGCAAGCTTAGTTTTGCGTTATCAAACATCTGCAATGCCTACGCACAGACCAGGCATTTTGTGTTTGCTATCTCGTTTAAATATCACACACACACCCTGTGAGTTAGATGTTTTTTCTCCTTTTCACCTGAGAAAGACTGAGGCTTAGTGAGTGTAAATAAACTTTTCAAGGTCACACTGCTAGCAGTGGCATAGTTCACCCTCAGATCTCTCTGGTTCCAAATCCTGAGCTTTGTGGGACCATCTCCATAGCAACTGCATGGGGACTCCATGTGTGGAAGCAGGGTCAGGAGGACTGGCCCGCAGCTTACCAAGAGCTGAGCTTCCTGTGCCTTCATCTTCTGTTGTGAGATGGCAATGGAAACTCGGAATGGCTGCCGAGTGCAACGGGTTCATAGTAAACATCTGCAATTGTTAGGCAGTACAAAAAAGTGAGATAATTGGGACTTTTCCACTCTTTTCCACTCTTATTCCCTATCCCACTCTCAGATTTGTATGCTTTCCTAGTCAAAGAAATTCACCCTTGGGGAAAGACAGTTGCAGCTAGTGTGCATTGCTGGATGAAAACAGGGGTTCTGCATCCTTAAACTGGGGCAGGAGTGAGTGGGGCTGGTGGACTCAGGTGCAGGGAAGCCCAGAAACCATGTGGCAGCCAGGTAACCCTGAATGCAGGGTGGGAAAGCTCTGCAAACAGAGGGTTAGAGGAAAATGGAAGTCATTCAGGGAGGATGACTGTGGCCACGCAGCGTGCTATGAGCCAGGGCAGGCAAAGGTGGGGTCCTGACGGCAGGTGCATTCCTGGGGATACTCAGCATCTCCTGGTGCGAGGCCTCCCACCCTCTGGGGTCCTGTACTTAACTCCTCTTCTTTCATCTAGAGATAGAACCCTCTGGAATCGATCTGTCAGTGCATGTTTATTAAAGTACCCACTGTGTACAAGACACCAAGGAGTTACAGATTGTAAGACATGGTCCCTATTAATAAGAAGCTAGGGCTGGGAAAACATAAATAATAGATTCTGACATTGACTCGCTCACAAGAACCACTATTTATCGAGTGCTTTGCTGCGTTTCGGGGTAAGGTGGGGGAGCAACACATGCGGTGCATGGTAGTGGCTGCGAGTCACCAAAGGATGCCGCTGGGCAAAGGGCTGGCAGGGGCTAGGCAGGCTGTGCGCCATGTGATGCAGAGTGGTCAGAGAGCAGGGCACCTGATGCCAAGCCAGGTCCCCTCATGCCTCCCGTGCTGTCCGTGGTTGTGATGACCTCACTCTGTTGTTGAAACAGGATGCGTGGCCTCACAGCCAGCTTCTATTTCTGCAAACATTGGGACTGGCACTCTGAAACTGAGTCTTTCCCAGAAAATCCAGTGTGGGCTGTTGCCCTACTGAACGTCACCTAGTCCATGGCACCCACCAGTGAGCCACCACGCGCTGCGAGCTCTCTTGCTGGGACTAAACAGCTGCGGCAGCTAGTGTGTGTCTCTGTGATTCTCAACCGCCCTCTTTTAGCACTGGTTTCTTTGTTTCCTGCTGAATAAAGGCAACAGAAGCTGGTGACCCATGAGTTTGCCAAGAGACCGTCACCTCCCTTTTCAGGCCGTGGAGCCAGCCCCTGTGTTGGCTTCTTCCCCTGTGCTAAGAACGTGGCCCGCCCCATGCTAAAGCGTCTTGTCTGGGGAATACTCCTGCCTCACCATATGTGCCCGGTGATGCCGCCCGCAGTCGAGAGAAGACTGTTTTGGCAAAGCCGACTGCCCAGAATGTGCCTCTCAGCATCCACCCACCTCTTTTTTTCAAAAACAGGAAGTCACCTCAGGCCAGGGTAAACCAGCCCCGGTACCCTGAGGTTTGGATCTCATTAGACCTCAGAGAGTTGCTTTAAAACTTGGCAAGTTAAGTCCCTCTACGGCCTGGTCATTTTCTTTTTGTCCTCTTTTAGGCTTCTAGATTTCTCTTTCTGCCCTGATCTTCAGCCTTTGATTCAGAGGCAAGTTT
Organism: Lepilemur septentrionalis; assembly: GCA_963573855.1. Classification (NCBI taxonomy): domain Eukaryota; kingdom Metazoa; phylum Chordata; class Mammalia; order Primates; family Lepilemuridae; genus Lepilemur; species Lepilemur septentrionalis. The sequence goes on from CAUYMX010067854.1 coordinate 4,298, forward strand.
CTTGTGTGGGACCTTCAAGAAAAGCCAATGGTGAGTTTGGAGACCCTCCCAGGGATGTGAAGAGCCGCTCTGCAGGTGGGCAGCTGTCCATGGTGGTTGGAATAAAGGATATGGCCTCAGATTCTGGAACCCTTTGATTTTTATGTTCCTTGTTTTTATGTTACTTGGTTGATCCTATTGCCTCAGAACCACGGTGACACATTCATACGTTTCATCATCAAGAGTGAAAATGCTAAGGCCAGGGGCAGTGGCTCATACCTATACTCCAGCACTTTGGGAGGCTGAGGTGGGAGGATGGCTTGAATCCAGGAGTTCAAGGCTGCAGTGAGCTATGATGATGCCACTGCACTCCAGCCTGGGTGACAGAGTGAGATCCTATCTCTAGGGGAAAAAACGCGAAAATACTGTAAAAATACCAGTTTTGCTTTTTCAGCTCTATCTTAAGCAATTACTCTGTTCTGGGATATATTAAGACACAGATGCGAGAACTTAGGTGGCTGGTGACCAGGGCAGGAAGAAAAGAGTATGTTCAGAGAGTCAGGAAGGGCTGACATAAGGACAGGCTCCACGAGGCCTGACTTGCGAAGGCTGGGCCTGAGCTTACTACCCTCGGGTTGAGTGACGGCACAACCAGGTGTGGTTGTGGGCCCACTCTGCCCCTTCTTGTCTGCTGTGGAGGCCACACTCCCTCCGCTTCCTCTCTTCTCCTGACTTCCGTCTATTCTGATCACTCTCCCACTTCTAAACCAGAACTCCTTTCTGTGGAAATGAGGAACTGGGATGGACAGAGTGAATCATGAATACATGGGTCCCCTTGCCCCACCATTGAAGACATATCCCTCCCCCATCTGACTGTTAGCTGCTGACAGATGTTAGGACGCTGAGAGGAATCCAAGGATCGGCCCAGAGGTGGGGGAGGGAGGGAGGACCTTATGCTAAGACCTGCAAATCCGAGGAAGGGAAGCAGGGGCAGCTCATGCTGGGTGGGCTCCCCTCAGAGGGGTCCTGGGGATCTGACTCTCTTCTCCCAGCTCTTTGCTGTCCCCTCATCTGCCCCCAGACAATCTCTGGGACTCCCCTTCTTGGAAACACACAAGTGGCATTTCCTTGAGGGGAGGACTCCAGATGCCTCCAGGTTCTGAACTGCTTCGTGGCCAGGAGGAGGGATGGTGTGTTAGGTCCTGGTGTTCCCTCCGTGAGAGAAATTAAGGACATTTTCAGATTTTCTTGGGACATTTGCTAAAGTCATGTTTTAAAAGAAAAATCACATCCGATGCAACATGAACCGACCACCGAGCAGTGAGATGCATAGGTTCTCAGGCTCCGGGACCCTATGGGAAATTGCCTATAGGGCCCTGCAGCCTGGGAAACTGGCCCAGAGGTTTTATGGAGTGACTAATATCCTACAGGGACCAGTCAGGTCCTAGGACTTGCATTGGGGTCAGCAGACCAGCCCCTGTCTTGCAGCACTCCTGGGATTATGCATGTCCATCTGGAAGAAGCTGGTCTGAGATTGATTCGGGACTTCTTTCCCTTTCCCACCTCTCACCCCAGCCGTGTAATTTACACATCATTTCATATTTTCTGTTGGGAAACCACGAAGCATCTACAGGGCAAGCAGTGACACTCCAGCTGCAGCCAGAGGTATGTAGGGGGTGGACACGGGAGGGAGCTGCTGCAGACAAAGGAGACAGAGCAGGGTGGGGAGACAGAGAGAGACTGAATGGAGGAAGGGGCCAGGAAGCTGGGTCTCTAAGATTTAATTTTGTAATGTTATAATTAATAATCTTGTCACATTAGACAGAACAGGACAAGATTCCATCGAATTTACTTTTAAAATTTGGATGATGGAATTGGGTGGGACAGTGTCACAGGCAGATTCCTTTCTCTCCATCCCAGGGGTATCGGTAGCAGGGGGTGTTTTGCATTTAAATATCCCACAGGTTGTTCCCTGCTGAGGCCCTCTTTCCCCATTGCCCAACCAAACATGGGCACCTGCCTGGTGTCATTGTCTGTCCGTGAAGGACCTCCAAATCTCCCATCCCTCTGAGCTCCTGGAACACTGAATTTTACAGGCACAGCCTGGGTCCCTGGCAAGTGGATAAATTTCCAAGACTTGATTGTTCTTTTGCATTGAGGGCAGGTAAAGCTTGGACTGGAAGATGCTCAGGGAGAGAGAGTGGTGAAGTAGACATGCCTGTGATTTGGATGACACCAAAATGATATTAAATCCTGACTTACTGACCATGTGACTCTAGTGACCATTTGAGATTCAGTTTCTTCTTATAGAAAATGTCAGAGTATCTCTGAGTGTCTTGCATGTTGCATTGCACATGGTAATTGTTTGGTAAAACAGCCATTGTTATTATAGCAGCTCGTTTTACCCAGGTGAAACTAGCATCCAGGTGGGAGCCTCGCATAGAGGAGGGATTCAGGAAATACTCCTTGAGTAGAATTAAGTGATTTGTTCAAGGCGACCAGCAAGTCTCTGACCCCAAATTCAGGGCTCTTTAGAATGAATTTCACCTTGCTCCTTCTCTGAGCAGGCTTCCTCTCTGTCCTCAGTCACAGGAACACCAGAGGTCCCTCATGGTCCCTTCTTCCTGAAAGCCACTCTGCTGAGAATGTGGCGTGGATACAAGTGAATTTAGCTCTGCTTGCTTCCGTGGGACCAGCAGGAGCAGCTGGCGTCTCTGACTGAAGCTCCCTGGGTTGTAGCAGCTGGAGGCTGAGCTGGGGGTGGGGAAGAAGGGGGAAAGTCCATCCAGAAGAGAAACTGGCAGATAAAGTTCTCCCCACTGCAGGCCCGAGAGGTTGATAAGCCATCTTCAGAGGTGGACAGGGAGCTGTCTGCCCCTGCTTCCTTGCAAAGCCATGACTCAGGAGTATTGTTCACATCCTCAGGATGGCACAGGTGCTAAAAATAAATCATGAAATGCAGTCCAAGAAGACCCTGAGAGGGGGTGGGGTGGGGTGCCCGTGGAGGAACTGGGGGACAGAGGAGAGAGAGAGGGGAAAGAAGGAAGGAGGCTGTGCCCTGGACAAGGGGCTCCCAGAAGGGGAGGGAGAGAGGGGGTGGAGCCTGGCACAGCAGGGAGGCAGGCCAGGAAGGGTGTTCTGGGAGGAGACATGTTGGCTAGACACAAACCTGAAGGTTTAAGGTTTTAAACAGTTCTGCTTTCTGCATGCTACAAATGCTGAGCCGGCCTCCAGCAGGGCCCCGGGTCTGGTTCTATAGCACTCACCTCGGTTCTACACGTCCTCAGGCCTATTGCTTTGGGTGACCCTCAGCTCCCAGGGCCATGGCCCATGGCAAGAGGAACTTAACTCCAGCCTTTCTGTGTTCCCATTCTCAGGGGAGCTGCCTGGGCACCTTCTTATCGCTACACTTTAGCCATGCCGGCCTCTGTGTCTTTCGGTCAAGTCAGGCTTCTTCCCAGCAGGGCTTTTGCACGTGCTATCCTTCTCTGCTGCCGCTGCCTGGCTACCCCCACCCACTCTTCAGAGTCACTCGCAGGGGATGCCTTCCCTGACCCCAGACGGAGTCGCAGGCCCTGTTCTGCACTCTCAGAGCATCCTGTGCTTTCCCGCCACAGCGCGTCACCCTCGCAATCACATGGTAGTTCCTTGTTAACGCACGTTTTCCTGCAGGCCAATTGCTCCGTTTGGACAGGGACCTCGTCAGTCTACATGGCCTTCTGCCCTGTTCCTAGCACTGAGTACCACTGTGTGTGGCTCAGAGAGGAATATGGATCTGTTGAAAGACTGCAGTAGACGGACACTGGACTTGACTTGGGACTTAGGGGCCAGTTGGCACAGGACACAAGGATCCTGCCTTCCAAACACACTGTTGGCATCTTGACTTCACTCTCCACTGCTGCCTTCCACTTCGTATTGAGTCAAGCTTGCGAAAGGCTTCCCTGTTGCACAGCATTTTCTCCCATTCTCTGCAATAAAAAAGCGGTCTCTGGCTAAAATCCTCTACTCCTCTAACATCCATAGCAGAGTCCCTTCTCCACCCCCGCCTCCTGCCCCTCTGCCCATCCCCTGCAACCCAGGCTCAGATTGGAGGCAACGGAACACAAGGAAAATGCCTCTGTCAACACTGTGCGTATCATCTTTGGGACAGATTTGGAGGCAGAGCTGGAATTCGGGAGAGAAGAGAAGCAGTCCCCCCACAAGAGCTCAGAGCCCAGGAGAGAGACCTGTGGAAGATCAGGCACATTGGGCGGAGAGCCCCATGCACGCCTCTGTCCATCTGTTTACCCACCCCACCAATGACCCCGAGTGCCCATCAGGGCATAAAACAAGCCTACTTCCTCATAGAGCCCACAGTCTGGTGGGACTCGGACACCAAAGAGGTCCACAGACCAGTCCATGGATTACCAGTGGATGTGTGGCTAGGAACGAGGCAACCAGGGCCCGGGCTGGAGAAACCTGTTGCTGCCTGGGAGCAGGAGGCGAGGACAGGAGTAAGGCTGGGTTACAGATCACCTCGCTTTCCGTCTCTGCCCTGCCGGTTCTTCTTCTGTCTTGCAATGACTTTTCTTTTTTCATTTTGTGACACAGAGTCTCACTCTGTCGTCCAGGCTGGAGTGCAGTGACGAGCAGAACTCAAATTCCTGGGCTCAAGTGACTCTCCTGCCTCCACCTCCCAAAGGGCTGTAGATACAGGTGTGAGCCCTGCACCCAAATGGACTTTTCTTTTTTTATTCATCTCTGATCCACTCTCATTTATTCTTAGCCCTACTTTCTGCTTTCCAAGTTCTTTCCCTGCTGGTCCTTGCCTGTCTGTGGTTATCTATCAGAAGATTTGAAAACCTAGGGCTTTGTTTTTCTTGTTCATTGGCTTTTTCCAGCGAAAGCCCTGGAGTCCCAGGTTCTGACTCACCCTACCCCACAAGCCACCAGATCTCAGAGACGCAGATGGTTGGAAGACCCCTTACAGGTGAGCGTGCCTGCTCTTCAGATCTTCTGGCTCTCTTGTTCTCCCCCTTTGCCCTCATTCACCGTCACTCTGTCCCTCTTGCCTCCCCTCTGTGCCTCTCCTCACCTCCTGGTGCTTCCACCCCTGCCTGGCAGGACAAGTGGTCTCCAGGTAGGACGGAGAGCCCCTCCCGGAGGAGTCTCCCCCAGGCACGTGTTGAGACTTTGTTTCAGTCGTCACCTTTCAGATATGGGTCAAGTTGATTTGCCAGAGTTTTGTGGTTGTCACTTCATTCTTTCCCGCTTTTGTCTTGTGCTTCTTTGTTCTGTCAATTTACTTTTACTTTTTCTTTTCTGGAGAAGGAGGACACAGGGAAGGGGCACCCGGCAGCATCTGGACTCTGGTTTTTGCTAAGTGGTGCATAGCTTTGGTAGAGCCCACCTCTCTCTGTCTTGTTGTAAAATGCTTTATTTAGCAGGAGGAAAACTGCATTGAGTGTTTGCGTATTGTCTCTCCCCCCAGGTATCAGGGACACTCAGCTCAGTGGCTGGCTGTGTCGCAGGCCCAGCGCTACTGTGGAGACGGCACAGGCTGGATGGAAACCACAGCATGGCCGTGCATTAGCTGTGCAACCTTGGGAAAGTTACTTCATTGTTCTGAGCCTTATTTCTCATTTGTCAAATGGAGACAAAATAGTAATTACTTTGGGTATTGTTCCCATGTGAGGATTAAATTTACTGAAGTATCTAAAGTACCTGGCACAGTGCCCTACACATATGCCTCCTTTAAATCACTGAGCATGTCCTGAACACCTCACATTCAGTTCTGCAAACTGTGCTGGGCCTGGGTCAGGTGTTTGGGTTGCAGAGAAGAGGCAGCCAGGGCTGGGTTGAGGGAGCTGCGGACACAGTCCCTCCCCTGTCAAGGGGGCCCGGGTCTGTGCTGGGAGTGGGAGGGCCGGCAGCCGGGCCCTCTCCCCAGGAGCTGGGGCACACACTGAAGCCTGTCTTGAGCAGGAACTGGCCTGCGGTGAGAGCATCTGGATGCTCTCAGATCTCTGTCTGGATTCCTTCTGTCTGTCTTGTAGAATCACATATCAGTGCACGCAGACCAAGCCTTTGGCCTTCCTCTCCGGCCCAGCCTTGGGCCTTCCTATCTGTAAACACTCTTGAGCAGGGAGGAGAAGGTGCCTTGGGACCTCCACGTGAGGCTTCCCTGTGTACTTTCCCACCTCGCCCCCAGTCGCAGCTGCTGCTGTCCTAGGGCCAAGGCAGGGCCTCCTGTCCGCGTCCGGCTGCCCTCACTCCCACATCTTTGAACAAGAGATGCGTAGAGATCAGGAGGAAATTTCCAGATTGTTTGGGAAGTATGACTGTCGAGAGCTGTCACTCATCTCTGCTCCCCACACCATGTTTGCAAACTGCTGCTGCTACCACCCTCTTCTCTCGGGGTTTGATTTTGCTTGCTGAGGCCAGACAGGTCCCTGACAGGAATGCACTTGTGATCGGCAGGCGGGGGCTGGCTGGCCTGCCTGCAGACAGTGTCCCAGCCTTTGCTGCTCTGTCCCAAGGAGAGGTTCTAGGTAGGACACTCATGCTGGGTGCGGGAGGCGCTGCCCCAAACAGGAGCTCTCTGCAGTGTGAAGCCTTTGGGCAGCTTCAGATCACTCTGCAGTGAGGACACCGATGCTCAGTCCTCATTTTGTTTTTTCTCTCTTGGTGGCATGTGACACAGCTGCTCTCTCCTCCTCGTTGGGCTTCCTCACCCGGCCTTTGGGGCCCCGTTCTTTTTTGCTTTCCCTCTCACTTCTTTGGTCTGTGCTCATTCCCTTCTGTCGGCTCCTTGTCTTCTCAGCCTTTGGGACATGTGTGGCTCTCTGTCCTTCGTTCCCTTCTCCGCAGGCTTCAGAAGGAGCCTGTGAGCTGCGGCCCAAGCCCCCTTCTCCTCTTGACACACACACGGAACACACAGAATCCGTGTCTTGGAATTCACAAGCCATGCCCGGACGCAGGTCTCCGCCACACACCTGCTGCTTACAGTCCTCTCTGCTCCTCCATTTCTCTTCTACGCTCAGGGCTCCCAAGGCGCCATCCCCGGAGCTCTGCCCGAGTCTTGCATTCCCACACCCTCCATCTGCCGTGCCGTGTGTTCGGTACCCAGCTGCTGCTTGTGCCCTCGTTGCCACCCTCCTGGGCTGAGCCACCGTGGCCCCCCGTGGAGTTCTGCTCAGCTTCCTCCCAGCCTCGGGGCTCTCCTGTCGCTGTCTGCCCCACGGTAGAAGCTGGCGCGGACAGACCATGGTTCTCTTCTTTTCACACTGTCTTCACATCTTTTCTAAAATGCCGCCTCCTCGATGGGCCCCTGCTGGCACTCCGTGTGTAGTAGCAGCACACGCCCCGCCCTCCCTCCCGGCTGGCTCCGGCTCCTGCTGTTGTCCACACCCCAGCATTATTTCACACTCTTTCTTGTCTCTGTCCTCTCCCCGGGTTGCTCAGTCCACTTTGAGTCCCAAGAACCTGGTGACACGCAACAGGTGCTCTGTCATGGTGACAGCATTGCCACTTTGACAGCTGTCTCCTTCTCACTCTTGGGTTGTAGCCTGAGTGTCACCTACTCAGGGACCATCCTAGTAGGGCAGGCCCCTCCCCTCATCACTCCCTTCCAGGGCCATCCTCCGGTTACTGTCACCATTCGCACATGCATGTTTACCCATGTGCTCACATGTTTACTGTCCCTCTCCCCCCAGCTACAGCCCCTTCATTCTCTAGGGTGTCCCTAGTACCTGGCATAGGCCCACGGGGAGCAGATGCCAAGTAAGGGCTTTCTGAGTACGTGGGAAACACTTGTGTGCTGGTATCTGGTGCTCACAGCCGTCTGCGAAGTGAGCATTAACACACTGCTTTTGGGTTGTTGAGGGAATCTGAAGCTCAGAGAGGTAGAGCAGTCTGCCCACAGGCACAGGGAGGGTGGAGGAGGCAGCCTGGAGCTGTGACTGGGCGTATGCGAGTGGGTGGGGGTCTGTGTGTGCACATGCATGAGGATCCGTGTTCTTTCTCCAATGCTGCGTGGCACACGCAGCTGCCTCCCTCTGCAGGGGGCCATCCGCGGCTGCCTCCTCTTGTTACCCCGAGACCTGAGCCCAGTCAGGTTAAATGCTGCCATAAAGACTGCTTCTCTACCCGCTAGGGTTCCTTATTCTCAAGAACCCTGGTCTAAAGGCCCCAGTGCCCATTGCGGTGAAGTCCCAGACTGCCTGCTGCCCTCTCAGCCCTACAGCATCCATTGCTTACAAGAGAACAACAAGTCCAAACCCTGCCTCATTGTGCACAGAGCACAAGGCCTTGGTGACTTTGAACGTTGCATGTCATATGCAGCCACCTGAGCCACCTCCGAGTGTGGGCTCCATGCTGTCCAGGCCCCGCCGAACAGGGACCGGATGCCAGGGCCTCGCTCAGCTGCGTGAGCCCACCTTGGCCACAGCTGGGAAGACCCAATGGTCCTCCGTTCTCCTTCCCACCAACAGCAGGTGTCTTGGTCACATCTGCTTCCCGCAAGGAATGGACTGGTCTTTTCCACAGGATGGGCATGGTGAGGAGGAAGTGAAAAAGAGGGCTCCCTAAAAGAGATTGGGGAGCACCCAGGGGCTGCACTCCTATGCCAACTGCAAAGTGCCCTGACCCCGCTGACAAGGAATGACAGAAGATGAGCACTGTGCCCAGAGCCCAGAGCCAGACCCGGCTATGCTGCTGTTCCGGCTGCTTAGCCCACAGCACAGCAAGAGCAGTGGCAGGCACCTTGTGGGAGAGGCCGGCCTGACTCCTGGGATTCCTGGGCATGTGGGGACGCTCCACGCGAGCCTGCTGCACACGGTACCACTCCAGTGCTCGCTGGCTGCGCTGGGAATGGGCTGGGCACCTGGGTTTAGAAGTCGGGCAAACCCAGACTCTTACCTAAACTCGGTGGTAATGAGTTCACATCAGGCCTGATGTTTGGGAACTGGGGACTGCTTTGTTTCTCCCAGAGTAGGCAGGAGGAGAGCCAAATGGCAGATTAAATGGACTCATTTTAAAAATCATTATCTATGAGGCTTTCCCCCCCAACCCTTTTGGCCCATCTGACATCACGCTCCTTTGCTCTTCCTGGCTGAGCTCTCGCTCCACTGGGAGCAGGAACACTTCGCTCCATGGCACATCACACACGCCAGGCGTGGGGAAGAGCGCAGGGCAGGCCTTTGGGTTGGGGGCCTCAGGAGCTGTGAGCACAGCCAGAATTGTTCATTGCTGCACCTCAACCTAGTGCGAGCACACGCACGCACTCACACATGCACACACACACACGCACACGCACACACACACAGGGGTTAATTTGCAACATGTTATCCCTAAAGCAGCCCATTCAATGCAGTTGCTATTCTATCAAATAAATATAGATCTATAAATAGACCTGGTGTTTTTCTTCAAAAAGTGACAAGTGTGCAGAAGTAATTTCACAAACAAGCTAAAATGTTGGCAGGCTTTGCATCGTTTGCTCGGATGTTGCATCTGTCTCCTGGATGGTGCATTTTCAAGCAAATTTGCACCGTGTCTCCTGGCAGCAGCGTTAGGTGGAGGTTTTACAACTCTGTTAGGATGTTTTTCTTCGCCTTAACTGGCTTTTGGCTTCACTGTTTGGGGTGAAGTATCCATCTATATCTTTCTTAATCAAACTCTTCTCAGGGTACTACTAGTAAAAATTGGCATCTACTGAAAGAGAGAGAGAAGGAGAGAGGAGAAAGAGGGAAAGGAAGTAAGGAGGGAGGGAAGAAAGCAGGGAAAGAAGAAGGAAGGGAGGAAGGGAGGAAGGTAAGAAGGAAAGAAAGAAAAAGCAGAGGGAAGGAGGAGGTAGGAAAGAAAAAAGAAAGAAAACTAGCTGGCCTTTCTTCGGGCGTGACCATCACTTGGCTATGTTCACGGCAAGCCCCCCGTGACAAGGACACATCCATGTCCACTTCTGCTTCTGTGCTTGAAGTTACAGACCTGGTATCCACCTAACTGTGTCCACAGATTAGATGGACCAGCCTCCATTGTCTTAAGATCCAATCACAAATTCCGATGGGCATGGAACATGGAAACCAGTTTCTACCAAAAACTGCGAGGGCCGTGCTGTACCAGTCGAGTAACGACATACGGATGCAGAGAGGAGGGTTCCACTCACTAAGTCCAGCCTCTGGACTGGACTGCGGTGGCTGCCTCACCCCCCGTGGTGGCTGCCTCACCCCCCACCTGCTCACTCATGTGCCTGGGCCCATCTCTACTCTGAGCCAGCCCTGACAATGGCATCAAGTATGCAGGGACTTTGGCCTTGTCACCCACTTTAAGGCAATATGAAGTCTTGGGGCTAAGAGCATGTGCCAGTAGACATACTCCACGGATAAACCCTTTGTGCACTGTAATCTCGGAGTCACATGTCCCCTCACCTATTGTGCTAATCTCTTACTTCTTGGCACCAAGAGGTTGCCTCGATTTTCTGGTCTAATCCTCAAGTCCTAGGGAAAGAAGGCATTCTAAAACCTCATTCCCCTGGGGGCTGGATCCAGTTTCATGTGTACACACAGACGGAGGGCTCAGCTCCAGCACTGTCCCCAGTGGGAGGCTGGGCTCTGCCCCACACTGGCCCCTCAGCAGACTCCAGCGTGGAGCCGCACTTGAGGCCTGGGTACTGTGGCCCTGGGCAGTCTCCCAGTCCGCGTCACACCAGGCCCTGGCTTCCTCCTCTTCCTGCTGCCTGCAAGGCCCAGCAGTTTTTGCACCAATGCTTATTCGCATTAGCACAGCAGCAACTCAGAGGCGAGACAGCAGAGAGTCTGTGCCTTGCCAAGGATGCCTGGCTAGTTGGGCAGAACCTTCGAGATCTTGAATTCTTATGCCTGTGAGTTTGTGCTGTGCTGTGTGTACTAGCACGAGTTGCTGCCAACTCCCACGTTCTGTGCCACATGAGCAAATCGGAGCCCAGCGATCAGCACAGACGTAACACAGGACAGGCACAACCACACAGCCAGATACCAACCCGCCCCCACACTTGGCTCCACATGTGTGGCTGCCCCTGCCAGCCCAGGACGAGACATTTACTGGTCTCTGGTCCCTGCCAGCCCCAAGCTGCACAAACCACACCGCCCCACCACTGCAGGTGGCAATTTGCATGGGGTAGCATAGCTGCTCCCTGGAGGTTTGGCCTATCTAAGTTTCTTTTCTGCAGTTAGGAGATGAACACCCTCTCTAAAAAGAGAGAAAAACAAGACACTAGTCACTCTCTGTTTGGACTCGGCCTTAAGGTGTTTCACAGCCCCTGTGGCTATTTCTGGCCCCATTGTCGTCTGGGTCTGAGAGGAAGGCCTGGTGGCAGTTCTTTGCTTTAAAGGCAGAAACAGAACATTGTTTTTGCTGGCTTTGATTTAATGGCCAAAAACAGTTATAGGAAACTGTTCAGCAGATGTTTTATGAAACTCAGAAAAGATTGGGTCTTTTAGAAAGGCTATTTTTAGACAAGTGCTTCCTACCATTGGGGGGTTGGTGCTCACAAAAGGGGCAGAAAATGGGAGAGAGAGAGACTTGGAGGGAGCTTTGAACATTTTGATGATCACGTCTTATTTTTCCCTCCATTTCCAGCATGAATTAAACGTACCTGGGAATCTGGGGGGACGGTGACGGGTGGCTGTCCAGGAGGAGAGGCTCATCTTACAGTTTCCTTTCTAAAATGAGGACTGCTGGGTGCTAGGAAAGTCTATATTTTTCATCATTTTCCAGCTCCTGATGTTCCAGAAACACCGGAAGTGCTGTTTTTCTTCGCTCACTTCACTTTCCTGCCTCTGTTTGCCTGAATGAAGCTTTTCTCCTCTCACCCATCCTTGCCTTCCTTTCCCTCTGCCTCTTCGACCTGTCTCACTCTCAGCCTGCATTTCCAACTCCGGCCAGGCCTTTCCTTCCCCAGGAAGCCCCCCACGGCTCTGCCGATGCGCTGGCGCCTGCGCACGGTGCCTGCGTCACCATCTCATCTGCTTCCGCGTGCGGCGTCTTCCTGCGCCCCTGAGCTCTGAAGGCTGCAGACCATGTCTGAATTCTCTTTCTGCTCGCGTGGCTTAGCACCCTTTAGCACAATAGTAAGCACAGAATAACTTTATTGAGGAGGGATGGATGGAAGAATGAATGGGAGGGGCACATTAGGGAATTTATCCAATTGAAAAAGTTTCACTTCACCTGAAGGAGCAGAACCTAATCCTTTTTGTCTCTGATCAAATCAAATCCAAATCTGTTACTATTATGGCATAATAAAATAATTACTGTACTGTGAGGTGGTTATCACTATTTCCAGGAAACTGAGGCTTTGGGACAATTAGTTTAAAAAGGGCTGGCACGTGACAGCATTCAGGCTCAGACGTCTGCCTGAGCAAAAACTCCAAGTCTTTGTATTCTCCACTCTGCTAGGGCGAATAATTTTCCCAGGTGTAGAACTTCAAGAAAGCATTGGGTACAGCAAAAACCGCCTGGTAAGGGAGAAAGCCGGGAAAAGGAGGTGGGAAACCTCAAACGGCGCCTTTCTTCACTGCTGTTTCCGGGCCACACTCAGCGGGAATGGAAGGGCGCGAGGCTGCCCAGGTGAAAGTGACAGGTAACATTCCATGCCCTTGCTCGCCAAGGTCTCGAAGTCAGTTATACAGAGCAAAGGCCAGTCACCTCCAGTTTTCTGGAAAGTCCTGGAAATCAGCTCAGGAAGAATGAAGGTCTCACGTCATTGGATGTCTCTTTCTTCATGGTCTCCCTGGATTCCCAAGGCCTTGTCAAGCACTGTGCAGAGAGCACTTTTACCAGGCTGGAGGTTAGGTGGTTCTGAGACCTGGAGCAAGAGTCATTGCCTGTGTGAGGGCCAGGGTCCCATCCGTGTGCTCTGAGTAAGAGATCTAGAATTTCCTGGAAGCTGACCCCAGGCAGAGCTCCCTTTTATTTTCCGTGGCCCTTTAGTGAATGTTCCATATCCTTTTACTTTCTTAGAGCTATCGTTTTTTTGAACACTCACTATGTTGCAGTTACTGTGCTAAGTGCACTAGAAAATGATCTCACTTGTTTTCATTTAAGACTCTTTTTTAAAGCACATAATATAAAAATGTTTCCTTGTTATAAAAAAACATTATTTTCTTTTTTTTCTTTTTTTTAAATTTCAGCATATTATAGGGGTACAAATGTTTAGGTTACATATATTGCCCTTGCCCCTGCCCCGAGACAGAGCTTCAAGCGTGTCCATCCCCCAGATGGTGCGCACCGCACTCATCATGTATGTATGTACGCATCCCCTCCACCCGCCTCCCATCTGCCTGACGCCCCACGAATGTTATTCAAACATTATCTTCTTATGTCCTTAACAACTCTAAGAGCTGAGTTCTACTCTTACCCTTGTTTGATAGTTGAGGAAACTGGGTTGATTGGAGAGGTTAGTAGCTTGCTTGGTTGCCCGTGGTTGGGTGAGAAAGCTACAATCCAAGCCCAGGTTTGGCTGATGCCAGAGGCCAAGCTCCTGCAGCCTTCTCCATGTGTTGCAACTTCCCAGTGGTTTTGACAGCAATCCCTGCGAAACTCTCTCTCTGTTGCACTTCTCCTTTCCAATGTTTGCACACTCTTTCAGATAATCTCTCATTTTAACTCTTTTTTAAAGTTCTCTGGCCTTTTCCAGGACTACGCATTCCATTTCTTATTTTGACTATAAAGTCCTGCAGGCAAAGACAGAGACATTCCCTGCTACGGTGAAAAGGCCTCAAAGTGGGAGAAATGCTGACAGGCGTGGAATGTCAATGGCTTTGAGTGGTGCTACTCTAGAAACACGAACAGCAGAATGTTAAGAGAGCTAGCAAAGAATTTTTCCAGTGGAGGTAGCCTTCTCCTGGGGCTACTACCAACCTACTTTACTTACTTCCTTACCTACGTGCTATGGTTGAGACGTCAGTACAGAGATCAGCAAGTAAGTGCGGAACACGTCTGTGCCAGTCGGGGGTGGGAGGGCAGCACTCGGCTATGCTGTGGTGACAGCAGCTAAACCTCGGTGGCTTGAGGCAACACTTCCTACTCACACAACACGAACACTGCGGGCTGGCAGGGGGCTTTGTTCCGTGGTATCACAGTCACTCTGGGCCCCAGGCTGAGCAGCAGCTGTCACCTGACATGAGCCAGAGAGAAAAACAGAATGGCTGAAACTCTTCCGTGGTTCCCTAGGCCTCTGCCAGGTGCCGCTGCTCGTATTTCATCAGTGAAGGCACCTCCCAGGGCCACCCCCAATTTCAACAGGGCAGGGAGGTGGGAGCCTACCACCTGCCCAGATGGGGTCAGAACTGGAATATCTGGTGAACAACTTTTGATGTGCTTGATATTGGCTTAGGCATCGTTGAATAAACAAAATAAATGTGAGTCTTGATCCTGCCTTCGGGGAGCTTTTTCTCTAATTAGGGACCTGGGAGTCACCACACATCACAGGGTTAAAGAACAGTGTGAGTTGGTGTAAAATAGGGTGCCTGCCAAGCTAGGTGGAAAGGACCAGTGGATTTCCGATCCTGTGTTTGCAACTCTGAGAAGGCAAATGAGGACAATCTGATCTGGAAAAAATGCCCTGGACAGTGTGATGTCCGCGTGGAAGGAGCCATCACGTTTGTGCACTTTGGTGGGGAAGGACCCTCACAGATGGTCAGCTTTCATCCCCTCACCCTTTCCGTATCTGTCCCTTTACACGCCTTTGCGGAAAACTCACATCGTCTTGTTCCTTGTCCCTCTGATAAACTGCAAGCTCTTTAAGAACAGAATCTTACTTTATCTTTTATTTTCAGTTCTTATCGCATGAAGGGCTTATTACATGTTGTTTGGATGAGTTGATCCTGCTAAGCTAATTTGAAGCCGGTTCCATGGAAGAAAAAGTGTGCCCAGAGTGTGGACCACCCGCGGAGACACAGCAGCACCTGGACTGGGCACTTAGGACTCTTCTCGGTGGGGTCCGGCATTTCCACTCCTCGGCCAGCAGACCACTCATGTTCACTCAGCCCCTCGCCCCCTTCTCTTCCTTGGACACCTTCGTGCACCTTCGTGCACATACCTTTGTGCCTGGCCACCCTAGGAAGGTAACACCCTGGTCTTCTGAAGGGCAAATGTGCTGCCCTTGCTCTGGTCAGAGTCAGGAGGGTCAATGGTCCTAAAAGCCCCGAGTTGTTAATGCTAGGCGGGCTCCAGCTAGCCATCCCCTAGCCCATCGTTGTTGTTTCCTTTGTGGAAACTGAGGCTTGGAGGACACAAGCAATCTTCCCAGAGGGTCCTAGAATTCACTGGGCGACCTGGGTCACAATCCAGGTGTTTCGACTCACACATCACTGCTCTTTACACTCTAGATTTATAGACGCATATTTCTGTTTAGACTTGTTGATAAACTTTGCGTTGACACCTCAGACCCTATATTTCCCTTTATAGTAAGATGATGTTTAATGAAAGACATACACTAGCAAAGAAAGCCAAAATAATGTGGCCTCCATGCCAGGAGAAGAGCAATCCTACAGCCGTCGTAAACGTGAGCTTTCGTGGAAACCGCTGCTCGCCAGGCACACTTAACCTCGTGACTCACGGTGGTGCAGCTTGGTGCCCAGGGCAAGGCCCTCTGTCTCTTTAGGGTGGCATGAACTGGGCAGCCTCTGATTCTTGGGAGAGGCTGCCACCGTTTTGTGGAAAACAGATGGGATTTAAAACTAGATCTGGCTCAACTGCCAACTTTACCCTATTTCTGGGCTTCAGTTGTGTCATCTGTAAAGTGGGGTGATAATCTCGCCTGGCATGGTTTACGCGGCTGTCCCACGTGTCGCGTGTGAGCGTGAGAGCGGGGGTGCTGGACAAGCTGAGCACAAGCACCAGGTGCTGCTAGACCTGCTTCATGGAAGGAAGCACTGTGGGATTATCTCCTCCCGCGATCCTGTTTCAGGCAAGGATGGAAAGAAAGTGGAGTTGTCCAAGGTCATCGACCTGGACATGCTTCTCAGTCTAACCATTATTTAGGATTTTGATGGGAAAGAGGCCAAAGAGAGGAATTTGGAGAGAGGAGCCCTGGAACACATACTGCAGGCCAGCTGAGGGTCTCGGAGGGTGGGAATGGAAACAGACATGTGGGTAGAGTTAAAATTATCTGAGGAGTAGCAGCCATGGTGTTGCCTCTCACTTCTCTCTGACAGCACTGGTTCTCCAGAAGCAAACACGAGCAGAAAGGCCACACAGTACGCGGTCAGGTACATGGGCTCAGAGTCGGAGTGACTTGACTTCAGTGTGCCATTTACTTGTACGTCACCTTGGGCAAGTTATTTAACCTCTTATAGCCTCATTATTTTTTCTTTTAGCAAAATGAGAATAATAACAACAGCTCCCTTAAAGGCTGTGAAGTGAGACAATGCGTGTTGACAAGCGGGACGTGTCCAGTCAGTGTCAGCTCTTAGTGTTGCAGCAGTGCAGTTGTCAGTAGGGAGACGCTTCCTGAATTCGAGCCGAATTCATTCGGCTACACTCTCTCCGTACAGATGAACCTGAGAATCCTCGTGCACTTTCTCCTTCCCTCCTCCCTGATCAACTTGGGCTCCTTTTCGGTCAGTCTCAGCAAAACATTTTACTCAGTGTGTCCTAAGTGCTGGCTACAGTCAGAGGCAAACGGGACAATTAATTTACCCATAAAAAGCTCAGTAAGTTAGGGCCAGTTTAAGAACTTCACAAGCTGATATGATTTTCGTTATTTCTGATGGCCCTGTGGAGTGCGAAGGCAGGAATAGGCGATACTCCCAAAGTTGTCCCAGCTACACGCCCTGGCTCCCTGATAGCAGACGAGCTTCCAGCACAGCCTCACACAGAAACGCCGGCGTGGCTTCCGCAATGCCTCCCCTGCATTGTCACAGCCGGTATCGCCAGCAACACGATGAGACTCTTTCCTGTTTTTTGAAGCCATGTTTGCTGTAACCTGGGATAAATAAACCCCGATGCAGTCCTTAGACCAGGAAGTATTTTTAGGGCCCATATCCTGTCCTGGCAGGGAGATGGGATCAAATGAGCTAATGGGTCTTTCCAACGCTAACAGCTGTGACAGCTAACATGGTCACAGTGGCAGAAGCCTCCAAACAGCAAGCTGTCCAGTGACAGGAAGGTAGGAAGGCCCACCATAGTGCAGAATGAGGTCTCAAGTCAGCCGCATTTATTCTGTTTGCGTGGAAATTGAAATCAGGATAGGGGAAATCTGAACTCACCTGGATGTGTAACAGACTCATGGCCAGAGGGGATAAGCAACAAAAAAACCCCAAACCAAAACATAATAATAATACCATAAAAATAAACCCATGGGAACGATGTTTTAGATCTGCAGGGGAAACATGCAGTTCACCACCACCATTTTGTTGGTGGCCGGCCTCAGCGGCACAGAGGATCTGAATGCGGTGAAGCGTCATTGAGTCTCTGCGCAAAAGGAAACAGGCAGAGCGTGGGGAGTTCGTTCGTATTGGATCCAGGCCCCAGCTCTGTGCAGGCAGAGGGAAACGAGCTGGGCATGCGGGCTTCAGTCTCTCCCTCTCCAGCAAGTTCCCCTGAACCTGAACTTGCAGCCAAGGGGCTAGAACTTTATTGCCTGACATTTATCTGCTGGTCAGACAATGAAAACTGCTGGCAATGCAGCTGGGGGGAAAGACTCTGCAGCAAGAAGGCCATGAAACAGAATCAAGTCCTATCTAAGCAGATTGGCTATGATCCAGATCAAATCTGAGCTTCAATTCCAGCAGGTATTAACTGGAGAAAATACAGCTCACCCTGCAAATTTACCTGGAGGGCAAATAGGTTAAAAGTGCCAGTGTTTTGAACTTAGAAAGGAATCTATACTGATATGAAAGGATTCACCTCCCTGCTTTTCAACTCCATGCTCTTGTCTCCAGTGAAGCTCCTTTGCTTGCCTGGACTATGGAATTTTCTTGCTGCTTTCTCAAGCTACATTTTGGCTGCAGGGTGACTGGGAAGGACAAGTTTGGCATTCAGAGAGTGCATCTAGCCCCTGGCTGTGGGTGGCATAGAACTGGAGCCAGGAGAATTATTCCTCTTTTGGCTTCCTTCCTCTGTTCCCAGATCCCTCCATGGGACCATTTTCCCAGCTCCTTCCCAGTTTTGGGGAGTGCATAGGTCCTGCACAGAGATCGCCCCTTTCATAAGCCTGACCACAGGCTATCCCGCTGTGTGGTCACCCTTTCTTACTCTTTCTGGTCTGGTAGGAGGAGAATGGACCTTGGGCAGATTTTAAAGCCATTTCAATAAAATTGGTGCTGCAAGTCAATGAAAAGCCTGAACTCAGCTTTCCAGGCAGGGTTTGCTAAAGAACAAAGATCCGATTCATATGAATTCATTGACTGCCTTATTTGTAATTTTCCCCCTTAATATTATAAATGCAGGCAACCAGGAACGCCGGCTTCCCAGATGAGGATTTACACAAATCATTTTTGTTTTCCATTTTCTGTATATTTCCTGTCTACCCCCTTCCCCGATCCAATGCACCCCATAGAAACGCCATCCCTGTGGGGAGAGGAACGGGGGCAGCCTTTGTTTGGAAGAGAGGAGAGCCATGCCGCAGTGAGGGAGAGACAGGAGTCCTGCAGGGTGTCTTCTTCTGTCCTCCCAGAGCCTAATGCAACAGGATGGTGTTACCTGGAGTCTGGTGACAAATCCCCGAGACAGGGAGGACGAGGCTGGCCCTCTGTGAGGAAGGCTCCCCATCCACCACCTGGCCCCACTTAGGTGTTTTTGAGGTGTGCTGCGGGTTGCGTGGGTGGCTAACTGCAGCGTGTTCAGTAAGTCAGCAGTTTCCTCAGAAGAACTTCATGCAGAAATTTGATTCTACCTCAGGGAGCATTGAAGCCGTTGACTTAGAAATCATACACGGTAATTTAAACAAAGTTTGGCAGATTTATTTGCATGCCAGAAATGCATAAAGACTGCCCGGCTCTTTTCCACAACTCCTGGCTTATATAGGCTGCAAATGACCAATGGAAGGGTTTCTGACCATGTAAGATTTGAATGTCTCATCTCCTTGGGACTCTGAATAAAGGAATTAAACATTAAGGGCAAGAACTCCATTGAAGGGCAGGAAAATTGAGGTGCAGAAATTTGTTAGAAGATTTTTCTGAGATTACTCTTTCTTTTGATTCCAAATTCTATAGTATTTCAAAAGGTCCTCATAGCCCCTTTGTAAATCGTATCAGAGAAAGAAAGTCAAATTCTCATTTTAAGAATTTTTGTGGTCTGATTTATCTTATCCCAACATAGCAAGTGTCATAGGAGAAATGGTTATGGGACAGCACCTTCCAATTCAAATGGTCTCTTCTTTTAAAAAGCAGAGTTTTCTTTGAAAAAATGTATAAAAATTTATGTGACAAAGTCAAACGGAACAGAATATTATAAAAATGTAAAAGTCTACACTCCCGTCCCACAGCTGGGCATAGTCCCAAAAGGTAACCTCTTAAACCATATCTGTTTTTATTTATTTATTTTTGGAAGTTAATTCCATATTTTATATATATCTACCCTTACCTCTCAGTTTAATCACTTTAATCCATACCAATTCACCATCAACACAAAATATAAAATATGTAGATCCAATATACTACATCCAACAATAGTCCTAATCTTTAAATGATTTTTTAATTTTAATTTTTGGGTTTTTTTAGTATAATTGGAATAAGATACCTTAATTTTTATTTCTTAATTTATCATCTTTAGACCACATATCTGATTTCATGCCATGTATAATGAAGAAATTAGCACCCCATATTTCTTTTCACTTTTTAATATACGTTTCCACCTACTGTTATCAGCGTTATATTTGCATTCCATTTTGTAACCAAAATTAAGTCATTTATACTTTGTCTATAGATTAATTCTAAAAATTGAAATTTCATTTGTATTAAGATGATTATGAATTCATATAAGCTAATTCACCACAGAACCAATTTGTGTAACTAGACTTTACGGAATGAAGTATAAATCTATGTCATTAAACCTGTGTACCAATGATAAATACTCCAAGTTTTAAGATCAAATGGATTGTCTTTCTTGTATACCATGAATTGGTTAAAATCAGACCACATTCCAGTTTTTCTCATACCACTTTCTTTTATAACTTTTTGTTTTTCCTGGTGTTTCTAATTGCTTTCTTTTTTCTTGTTAATTAAAGCAGTTTATATTTTCACCTTTCATCCAACTTTTTAATAATTGTTACATGGTACCCTACCTTCTTTAAAGACATTCATTCAGCCATTAGAAAAAATGTCATTCATGGCTATGTGGGTAAAACTGGAGGGCACTGTGTTAAGTGAAGTTAGCCTAGAACAGATACTTAACCACCCCATGTTTTCACTCATATGTGGAAGCTAAAAACGTTGATCTCATAGAAGCGAAAAAGTAGAACAGAGTGTACTAGATGCTGGGAAGGGTAGGGGGAAGGAAGGAATAGGGAGAGATTTGTTAAGGATACAATATTACAGCTAGATAGGAATAATAAATTCTAGTGTTCTATACCACTGTACGATGACTTTAGTTAACAATAGTATATATTTTCAAATAGCTAGAGGAATGATATTGAATGTCCTCAACACAAAGAAACAATAAATGCTTGAGATGAGAGATATGCCAATTACCCTGATCTAATTACTATACATTATATGTATTGAAACATCACTACATGCCCCATCAGTAAGTAGAATTATTACTTGTCAACTTAAGAAATTAAATTAAATTAAAAAACAAGAAAAAATTTAAATAAAAAAGACATTTTGCTGTTATAATTTGGAAGATTTCTTTTAATACGTACTGTATGTTTATCTCCTGGATAAGGCTCATTGTTTCTTGGATCTCATTTTCCCCTTCTTTTCTTTGTTTCTATTTCCTCTTATTTCTTCAGAAAAGCTTCATGGGAGGCAAACTTTTACATTTTTTGTGGTTCTAAAAATGTTTTTATTTTATTTTGTTACACTTGATAGATAGTTTAGGTACAGAATGTTATGTTCAAAATTATTTTCCCTCAGGCCGGGCGCTGTGGCTCACGCCTGTAATCCTAGCTCTCTGGGAGGCCGAGGCGGGCGGATCGCTCAAGGTCAGGAGTTCGAAACCACCCTGAGCAAGAGCGAGACCCCGTCTCTACTAAAAATAGAAAGAAATTAATTG